>APFE031359023.1:55519-68815 GCA_000404065.3 Pinus taeda
AAAATTAATATAGCAAAGATTAGAATGAATTCTCATGAGCTCCATAGTGAAACAGGTCGTTGGGCAGTTCCTAAAACACCATGGATGGAAAGGCTCTGCCATATATGTGAGAATAGGAACATTGAGCATGAAAACCACTTCCTCTTAGAGTGCCCTGTGTACAACCACATTAGATCTCAGTTTCACAATCTTTGTTACAACACTGACCTTTCTAGCCTTTTACAATGTCAAAATTATAGTGAGCTCGGGAGGCTTCTCTCCATACTTTTTGAGCATAAGAATAAAATCTCAAATCAAAATAAATAATTTGTTTCTTTAGGTCTGATAGACTAATGTTCGGTCTTAGCGAACGTTAACCACCATCATCATCAATATCTTTAGATTTTCTTCACCACAAAAAATATGCATTTTTAAGAACTTTGAAAATGAAATTTAAGCATTGCACATGGTGTATGATTGAAATGAATGGAGATCGAAATACTCTTGATTAGGAGAATATAATATAATTATTAATAATTAAATTTATAGTTTTGAGGATTAATTTAAATAAGTAAATCAAATTTTGAGTATTAATTTTATCATTGATTATTTTTTTATTTCGAGATGCTTGGAATTTAGGTATTGGTTCACTTTATTTTAGATATCATCTTTGTAAAAGTGCATAAAAGTCTTAAGAAATTATTTTCCAATTAAAAACTATTAAATTTTACTTATTATATTTTTATAATGACTAATTTAATTTAATATTTAATCAATAACATTAAGATTTACAAATAGCGTCACGTAAAAGGTGAGCAGAGGGGTCATATAATAATATAAAAATTAAGTAAAATTATTAAGTGGTGGAAAACTTATCTTTTTAAATAAATCGTATTTTCCTTGTGAACAAAAGTATATTGAGGATGCTTTTTTATTATTTTATTTTTTTATAAATCTTATTATCCATGTGTAAATTATGAATTATTGAAAAAAAATTTATTAATATTTGAAAATTGTTTTAAATTGGGAAAAAATAAGTTTTGATGAATAAATCCTATTAATTAAGCGTAATTATGATTATTGGAAAAAATTCTATTATAATTTGGGAATTTTTTTATAAAAAAAAATTGATTGGTCTATTATTAATTTACTCTTATAAAATTGCACTCAATCAATGACACTGAAAAAATATGGATAAAATAGTTTGTCTTAACATTTGAGGTGAAGAAGAAGTGAGTAATAAGTTGCAACGAATCTATACTTTATGCAAACCATGTGCTCTTGACTATAGATGAGATTCAACATGGAAGATTGTTTTGAACATTGTGAAGATCCAAACATCACTTTCAATATGTCTTAATATTTTGGTAGTAAGACAAAAGGACCTTAATGAAGTTGGATCTACAAGTAAGGAACAATTTCCAAAACTAAGTATGTCAGGTTAATGAAAAGGGAAACACACATATAGTCTTTGTAATGATTCAAGAACCTCACATCATGAGGGTATTTAAATAAGCAACAAATCTACCATCAAGTTCATAGTAGATCAAACAAGAAAAAATAAAGCGCCATTCTAATTTGAGCTCCATGTTGCATAGTTTATCTATGCTAATTACAAGAAATTGATGGTTGATCTTCATCCTTAATTTGTGAAAATATATCTTGAAACACTTACAATGGGAAAGAAGAATATGAGAGTTGCCCTTTATAATAGCTTAAATTAATGATAAAACTAATCTAGATCAATCTTAATCCTAGGCCTATCAAAAGACCTTATTTATAGTGAAAAAACATGAGGAAATGTTTGCACTTAAAGTATTTTACCCATCTCAATTCTTAGTAGATTGGAGGTTAAGATAAATCTATTATAATGTATATAGATTTTTTGTTTTTGTTTTCATAAGTTTATTACCTTTATTATTTATTATTCATGTTAATTTTTTTGGAATACCATATAAATTTATTATTATTACTATTATTATTTTAAATGGTGTATTGTAATGTACCCCTTACTAACCCCAGACCTAACTAAGGCCAGAAGAAGAAAGTTACTATGTTGATCTCACCTTCATGGTCCAATTATGGAAATGGGGTCCATATTTTTTTCACTTTCTTTTACCTTCGTCATGTTCATCTTGTCAAGACGATTCCAATGATATAATTTTTTCTTCGATCTGACTCCCAAATCTAAAGATATGGCCATCTAAAGATTATCCATTTCATTACTACCACCTCACCAACCTTCCACGTGGCACCAACGTGGTCCCCACATTGAAATACCAATCAGCCTCTCATTGCCACATGGCAATCTTACGTTAGTTGTCGACTCATTTGTCCTAGTCATGTAATACCCCACTAAACAATGGGTGTGACCCAATCAATACATATACACACTACAAGGGGTATTATGGGTGTGGGCCCCTTAAAAGCCACATCACCCCAAAAACACTCTCCCCAAAAATAACTCTTGTCGCCCCTCATCATCCTTCTAAGATTATGTTGAGCTTGCCATGTTGACCGACACTTAAGCACGACTCATCCAACTACGTAGTCCCGCTCTTCTTTTTACCTATATCGGTGGGCTCCATTATGCCATATTAGCCTGAGGATAATACCTTGATAATTTTCTACCATACTCCCTTCGAAACCTTTGGGGTCAGGGGCCTGAAGTGTCACCGTCCTTCGTCACTTTTCCCTCGTGGATGGGGTCCCATGTAACCTTTGAACCCCCCTAGTTATCCATGGGTTCCTATTATGTGCAATTGGAGGGTTTTCCTTGCTTTATGAACCCACTCAGAGGCCCACCATGCCACATCATCTGGGAACTTGATCTTGGTAGTTCCTTCTTTGTGCTCCCCTCAAAATATCTAGGGATAAATATATGGAATAAGTGGACAGTTCTGATGTTTGCATCATTCAATGGTTGGGATCTTTCCTGCCTACTCCCTTGGACATGGCTTCCGACCATATGGCTTAGTAGAGGACCACTCCTTTGAGCCCCGGCTATGATTCTTGACCTCCATGATCAACACTTGGGCATGGCACCTGGTCTCAATGTGCTTAAGCTTGAGACCCTTTTCACTCCTCTGAGCCCTACATCGAGCCCTGCAATACTCATTTGTATGTGCACATTTGGTATTTTCTACCTTCGATGCTTTGATTGTTAATGCATGTAATATGAGTCTTTTCTCGAGACTCCAACGTACAATTTGTAAATTTGTATAGGCTATATGCAATCCCCTCAGAGAGAGAGAGAGAGAGAGAGAGAGACAGAGAGAGAGAGAGACAGAGAGAGAGAGAGAGAGAGAGAGAGAGAGAGAGATGTTCCTCCTGAGCTTAGTAATATTGAAAATACACAAACACAAACATCCGCTCATTCATTTTTATTGTGATCCATTAAACGAATTTCAATTCCTTAATAATCCATAAAGATACAAGCCTCTCAAAACAATGACAAATTGAAAAAAACCCTATGAATACATGCATGAATTCCTCTCATTCACTTAGGAAATATACTAGGAATTAACCCTCCTTAAGCAGACAAAAAATTACACTTCATGACATATCACATGCATTGAACCAGCACATTGAAACCATATCAATACATGCCTTAGGCCAATACAACTACTTAAACCATTCCATATCCATGCCATTAAAACACATTGGAGAAAAGTCTTTCTTGCAGTAGTGACCTCCGAGCCACTGTAGAGTTTGACGATGAGTGCTTAAGGGATCAAACCAAATCTTTTAGCTAGAATAGGGACTCCAGAGGACCATCCAGCTCCACCCACCAACTTCTTCTTGCAACCAATATCTCACGGGGGAATCCAGAGGTCCACCACCTCCACATTGTAGCTACTTCAATAGAATTGTGGCTCTACCAATATAGGCTAGAATAGGAAATCTAGAGGTTCACCACCTCCACCCTAACTAAATCAGGGAATCCAAAGGCTTAACACCTCCACCCTCAATAATTCCTTCTCACATCAATTCCACCCAATCTTGGGAATATAGAATCCACTATAAAATCCACAAAACAAGCATAACGGGGGGCTAAAGAACTCTCCTTAATGGAATCCAAGGAATAATTCTCCACCCAAGCTATCAAGGGAATCCATAGAAAACTATATGCACCCTCTAGTATTACTGGGAATCAAGAGACTATTGTCCTCGCCTAGGATATATTCTTCCACCTCCCATTTCTCAACCAAATATTTTCTCTAGTCCTTTCCTCCTATTAGTGACTAAGAGTTATGTGTTCGTTTACTATTGCGTTTTTTCTTTCTCAATGCACTAATAATTCTATGAACCTTTTTATGAAGCTTTCTTTCCTTTGTCTTCTTTCTTGAGCTTCTTTATCTATTGTGTCTTGCATTCTCTCTTGTTCTCTATAAGAAACTCCCCCCCTTAATGCTAGATAATGTCTTCTTTGTGAATGCCCCTCTTTCTTGCAGTGTGTGTGGTTTCATTTCCCCCTAGAATGCTTATCTTCCCTTGCATGGAGTGTGATAATCCTCCCCATTACGCAGTTGCAACTGTTTTTGTTGTGTGGTCATACATTCTCTGTTGCCCCTGACTTCCTTCTCAACCATGGTGGTTCAGTATTTTCTAAGTAGTGAAGGGGTTGTTGTTGTGTCAACTCTCTACCCCATTCTCCTACTGGTTGACTTCAACTATCCCAGCAGCCCACGCAACCCATTCTTCATAATTTTTGTGCTTTCTGCCTTGTGAATTTGTCCAAGGCAAGCATGGTTCTTTTTTCTTCTTACCTAGCTTTATTAACTGATATGTTCAGCCCAATTTAAATCATACCTTCCAGCCTTTCATGGTTGCAATAAAAAATCAAGCTTCCTTCAAATCCAAAGCAATCTCCTTCCTCAAACTTTGGAATATGTGTCCCAATTCTTAGGAATTTTAGTTTATAATCAAAATACATGAAATATTTATGATTGTTTGTAAGAGGGTAATTTTCCCAAAGGAGCTATCAAAAACCCCTCCCCCTTGGAGGAACACCATCCTCAGTGTTCTAATCCTTAACACAATGCAAAACATGCTTAGTCCCAACATAAATCATTATGAGCTTTATAATGCAACTCACTTACAATCACACACACACACATATATATATACACACACACGAAATTTTTTCCTTGAAGCAATTATCTTATGTGGCTCCTTGCAATCCGTCTAATGCTTTTGGTGTGCACTCTGATGTCTTCAAGTTGTTGCTTCTTTGCCCTGTTGGAAACTCCATTCCCCCAAACTAGGCGGATCCCATGTTTTCCTATAACATGGCATACAATATCTCATGAAATTCATCATAAAGGAATTGTAATGATTCAAATTATACCTCTTGTCTTGTCCATCTATCTATCAAGGGAGTCTAGAGGTGTCCCACCTCCACCATGTTACAAAACAAGGGAATCCATAAGCTTTCACCTCCACCCTCAATTAGCAACAAGGGAATCTGGGGGCTCATACCTCCACCTTAAATAAAAAATAATGGAATCCAGAGGCTTTTACCTCCACCCTCAATCAGCAACAAGGGAATCCAAAGGTTTTTACCTCCACCCTCAATTAGCAATAAGGGAATCCATAGGCTTTTACTTCCACCCTCAATCGGTAATAAGGAAATCTAGAGGCTTATAACTCCACCCTCAATTAACAAGGGAATCCATATGCTTTTACCTCCACCCTTATTTAGAAACAAGGGAATCAAGAGGCTTTTACATCCACCCTCAATCAACAACAAGGGAATCAAGAGGATTTTACCTCCAACCTCAATTAGCAACAAGGGAATCCAGAGGCTTTTACCTACACCCTCAATCAACAACAAGGGAATCCAGTGGATTTTACCTCCACCATCAAGGGAATCTAAAGGCTTATGCCTACACCCTCAATCAGTAACAAGGGAATCCATAGGTTGATGCCCCCACCCTCAAGGGAATCTATAGGCTTATGCCTTCATGCTCAAATCAACGACAAGAGAATCAGAGTTTGATATCTCCACCCTTAAGGGAATCTAGAGGCATATGCCTCCACCCTCAAATCGGCAGTAAGGGAATCTAGAGGTTGATACCTCCACCCTTAAGGGAATTTAGAGGCTTATGTCTCCACCCTCAAATCAATAGCAAGGGAATCCAGAGGTTGATACCTCGATCCTCAAATTAGTAGTAAGTGAATCCAGAGGTCAATATATCCACCCTCAAATCAATCATTTTACATAGTAGATGGGCCTAGAAAGTCCCATACTTGTCTTCCCCAACACATTACACAACACATAAAGACATACATGGGTCACAATACAACATACACATGGAACAATACAACATTTACACATATACAACACGACATGTACACATGGCACAACACAACATGCCACAAATCACACTATATTCATTATATTATTATATCCTTCAACATTCCCTATTCATAATGCAACATGGGAACAATATAAGAATCACATTCACATTGTATTAAAATCATAGATAAGCCACGGCTACTTTTTCCCAATTGTTTCCTCACACAACTGAAAATCCTATATGCCATGCACATTTGCATTAAATAAATATAACCCATCATTCTTCCCCAAGAATGACTCTTGTCAAAACCTAGTATTCATAATGGCATTCATATATGTGTATAAATATTGGTAGGATAATGAACATATCACAAATTTACATATGCAAATTAAATTAAGGTCAAGAGAACCTCCTTCATGCCATTTTCATGGTTTCCATTTCACTATCCATTATTCCCCATGGACTCAACCAACATTCTTGGTTGTCATATGACTATCTGCTTAGTCATGGACCTATCGCTCATTAACATATGGTAAATAAAAATAAAGTCTTAGAGGACTCCCTATAGTGCCATTGTAGTTCACGCAAATAATTTTTAGTATGTACTTAATCTCATTTCTTTTTTTGTCATATTTAGGAGCGATGCTCCAACATACACCAATGATAGGATTTCCCAACTCATTTTCCATGGCTTCTCTTCCATATTTAATGAATTTGTCCTAATAGCACAAGCATGAAAGTTTCAACGAATATTAAAAGAAATGAAAGGCAACAATACAAGAATGGAATTTATAATAGCAATCATAAAAATTCCAAACAAAGCAGCGTGGCCATGTGAAAATCAACAATCAAGGAAATCAACAATTCATGAGGCCAACAAATAAAAAACACAACCCATAAGCATTAAAATAGAGGAGCCCCAAAAATGTGACTCAATTCCCATGAGTCTCAAAGTTCAATGTGTCCATTTTTACATACATGTATATATAAATATATATTTTAGTTCGAGGATTTTCCCAAGATTTTCAACCGCCTTGAAGTCCCAATTTCCTTCAACTAACTCACAGGGGAATCATTTTCAATATATGTATCTATGTATTACGAAGCTTGAGGGGATGCCCCCTCCTCCTTTTCGACATCTTTCATTATAGATTCATGTCCCTGAGACTTGCAAGTGCTATCCTCCTTCTTTTCCTTATTGTAGGGAAAGTCTCTTCTCAAGAGTTCCTCCCCACGAGACCAACATGTGATAGGATTACTTTTATTTCTAGATTTGCAAAGCCTCTTCTGGGCCTTTCCATCAAGACTTTTGTCCATATCTCGAAGACTAGGAGTTTACTACAACAACCCTTGAAGGAAAGACAAGTTGTGCCTTAGTATGGAATTCCACTCCGCTTGATCCTTTTGGCTCCTGACAGGCTTCCAATTATCCAAATTACAGCTTCTAAGCTCAACCTTCACATCCCTGAGCTCAACTCTCAATTCCTTGAGCTAAACCTCCAAATTACCGAAGGGTCTTTTCCTTTGGAGGAATTTCCTTATTTCTCGTTCTTGGTGGACTTGGTCCATATCCTACTGCACCGTGCCACAATACATGATTCCTTTTACTTCCACTGAGTCTTTGTATATGCTTCCACATCCACTCAACTATTATTTTATTAAGGAAATAATATAAATAAGTATACTAATTGTCATTTCTCCATGTTAAGCCCAGCCCAAACCTTGCAGTTGTTCACACATCTCTAAAATTATCATTACCCACATGTCTCAAGATCCAAAGCATGATCAGAATTCCATATTCTCATGCATATACTAGCTAAATGAAAATCACGCTTTCCTTGATTTAAAAGACCAATATTTTACCAGAATATCAACATTAACTCAAAATCATCGTCTTGACTGAGGCTGTTATTTTCAGTTTTAAAATTCAACCTTTAAATTTTAAAATATAGTCTTCTTTCCAAGGCCAGTAATATCCATTAAGTTCACCCCCTTCACCAAGGACAACAATTAATGGTGTTTGTAATCTCAAAAGTTCGGTTAAAGCCTTTTAACATATAAACATCTTCCAATTTAGAACTTATAATTTTTCGCATTTATGAAATGTATCATGTATCTGCAAGAAATATCACAATCAATGTATATTGATATCCACTTAATCACAATGTAACACCCAACACCTACTTGAAAATGTAAATATTCAACATACCATAAAAAATCGTAGTGCTACAAATGACACAAGCAAGCAGTCAATACACAATCCATGATTACAATGTTGAACCAACACCTACAACAAACATTTATCAAAACACCCAAATCTCAAAATAAGTCACAAAATTTATGCCTCCAATTCATCAAGGTTCTTTTTCCTATAAATTACTGACCATGTATTCTCCCATCCCATTGGCATGTATATATAAAAGTTTGGTTAAAGCCTTTTAACATATAAACATCTTCCAGTTTAGAACTTATTATTTTTCACATTTATGAAATGTATCATGTATCTGCAAGAAATATCACAATCAATATATATTGATATCCACTTAATCACAATGCTACACCCAACACCTACTTGCAAAAGTAAATATTCAACATACCATCAGAAATCGTAGTGCTACAAATGACACAAGCAAGCAATCAATACACAATCCATGATTACAGTGTTGTAACCAACACCTACAACAAACATTTATCAAAACGACCAACTCTCAAAATAAGTCACAAAATTTATGCCTCCAATTCATTGAGGCTCTTTTTCCTATAACATGCTGACCATGGTATTCTCCCATCCCATTGGCATATATATATATATATGTGTGTGTGTGTGTGTGTGTGTGTGTATTAAAACAATTGAAACAACTATCCTATGCAACATAAGAAACATGGAGATTTCCTCAACCCCTCATATAATATGAGTATTCACATGCTCAACTATCCCAAGTGTAAAATCACACACTACTCAAAAAATCGTGCACAAAAACATGCAGGGAGTTTTGTAAAAACTAAGGAAATAACAAGCATCCATAGTCATAACAATAGAATGTCTAGACCTTCAGGATGCTTAATAAAAAACATTGGCCACACCAATGCATTTTTCAATAAAATCGATCATATCAGAACATCTTTACAACTATCATGCAAATCACAATCTTATAAATAACATGCAATCCTATCCACATCAACTACCACACTCAGAAATAGAGCTTCGCCCTAGCTCCAAAGATCCATGTTGTATGCACATACAAAATCAAGCTCATCAACAACATACATAAATTTATATGCTTGATAACCATATTATAGCATCTATTATAATGCTTCTAGACTCATATAATATCTGAAACTCAAGCTAGGTCTAATGTTTGGAGTTATAGCTCTATTGATTTAGTAACATGGCACTAGCTTGTTCCCAAAGGTCTAGAGTTGAAACCTTTATCTGCATTTCTTTTGCAATATTAGCCATCCAGTCCAAGTGTTGAACCTAGAAGCTCCTATACCACTCTGTAATGTACCCCTTACTAACCCTAGTCCTAACTAAGGTTATAAGGATGCAATTACTATTCTAAATCAACCTCCATGGTCCAACTATGGATATGGGGTCCACATTTTTTTTCACATTCTTTTTCTCTTGAGAAGCTCAAAATGAATGATGCATTATGTTAATCTCATTGAGACAAATTTAACGATCTAATTTTTTTTCTCTGATACGGCTCCCAAATCCAAATATATGTCCATCCAAAGATTAACCATTTAATTAGTACCACCTCACCAACCTACCACGTGACACACACATGGTCCCCATGTGGCACCCACTTGGAAATGCCATTCATCCTCTAACTGCCACATGGCAGTGTTACTGTAGCTTCTAGTTCATTCTTCTTGGTCATGTAATACCCCAGTAAATAGTAGGTGCAACCCAATCCATACATATATGCACTACAAGGGGTATTAAGGGTGTGGGCCCCTCGAAAACCACATCTCCCTATAAATAAATCTTTTCACTCCTTGTCGTCCTTCTGGAGATGATCCTTATAGGATTACGTGGAGATTTCCACACCAACCGACACTTTAGCATGGTTCATCCAACCACGCGATATTTATCTCATTTTTACCTATAAAATTGGGCTTTGTTGTGCCACATGATCCTGGGGATAATACCCCAAAATTTTTCTACCATGCTCCATTCAAAACCTCCAAGATTTGGGGTCCAGGATGTCATCATCCTTCGTCACTTTGACCTCGTGGATGAGGTCCCATGTAACCTTCAAATCCCCCTAGCTATTAATGGCTTCCCCATTATGTACAATTGGAGGGTTTTCCCCAGTTTATGTGCCCACTTAGAGGCCCACCATGCCACATCATCCCAAAAACTTGATCTTGGTAGTTCCTCCTTTATGCTCCCATGGGAAATCTTCGTTGATAAAGTTTTGGGATACATGGATGGTTTTGATTTTTTTTGTCATTGGACGGTTGGGATCTCTCCCACTTACTCCCTTGGACACAACTCCTGACCATATGGCTCAGCAAAGGGACACTCCCCTGACCCTCAACTACGATTCTTTGTTGAGTGTGGAGCCTAATTATCTTCCTGATTGTTTAGAGAATTTTTTTTTCCCAATTGCGTTGGAACCCTGTTCTTAACAAGGTAGAAACATCACCCATTTAATCCTTGTCAAGGGGGTCCAGGGGGGGCAAAAATGACTTTTATGAGGCCCCCCAGTAAAGCTTCAGGGGTAGTGCTCCTGAAGCTAAAAATAGATGAAAATTTTCCTTGTAAAATATTGTAATTTCGTAGCCAATCTAGGTTGTTATCTAGGTAGATGATATGTTGGTAGAACTTATGTTAATTTAGGGTTTCTTTCCCTAGAAGGCAACCTTCAGTTTATGTGAGGGAATTGTATTACTATTGTGTATGATTATTTTGAGTGGGAGAAAGAGAGGAGGATGTGTGAGAGTGAAGAGGAAATTACAATAAATCTACTATAGGTTACATCTCTTCATTTTGTTGGATAATATAAAAAGAAGGACTAGTTGTTTCTCTATGGATGTAGCCCAAATTGGGTGAACCACATATATCTATGCCTTTCTTGTTTTATGTGTTTTTGTATTTGTATTTCCACAATATTTTTTGTATTTCATTGCTCTGCTAAAAAATCTATAACAATTGGTATCATAATTGAAAGTCTATTTGGCTAATAAACTCATAGGAGAGAAGGGTTCTTGGTTTGAGTGAGAGCAATGGTAGAAGATGGTAGGTTTAGGGTTGAGAAATTTAACAACCAAAAATACCAGCTATGGAAGATTATTTGTATCAGAAAGATCTGCACTTACAATTGAGCAGAAAAACAAAGAAGTCAACCAGTGTCTGGTAGCATCAGTGGCATTCAACATTTCAAAGGAAATGACAACAAATGAAAAAACCCTCGACTTCAAATAAGGTATTTCTTATGAAGCATATATTTAATATGAATATTTCAGAAGGTGGACCTGTTGTTGATCATTTAAATGAATTTAACATGGTTATCAGTTACTTAAGTTCAATAGGGGTAAATTTTGATGCTGAAGTTAGGGCTCTGTTGTTTCTGTGCTCATTTATAGAAAGTTGGAATGGCTTAGTTATGGCTATTAGTAACTTTGTCTCTGGATCTACTACTTTAAAGTTTGATGATGTTATTGGTGTTATCTTTTGGGAGGAAATGCGATGGAAAAACTCAGGTGAGACATTAGTAATGCTTTGACTGCAGAGACTAGGGGAAGAAAAATGGAAAGAGGAAGGAGCCCAGGAAATCACAGTAAGTCAAGAAAATGTAGATCCAAATCCAGATCAGGGATAGTGTGTTGAAAATGCAGGAAGAAAGGACAGTTGAAGAAATATTGCAAATCTCAGAAAGGACAAGAAGGAGATGGACAACAAGAGAACAATCATGAAGTGAATGTGATAGGTGATATGTTGCAATATGCTTTGATTCATTTATTAGGCAATATTATTGATGCCTAGGTGGTAGATTCAGGGGCCTCATTCCATGCCACACCTAATAGGAAACATTTTCATGACTACATTCAAGGATATTTTTGACACATTCTTTTGGGTGATGATAAACCCTGTAAAATCAATGGAATGGGTAAGGTTTTTATAAAGCAAAATAATGGAAACCAATGGTTAGTGAAGGAGTTAAGGCATGTTCTAGATATGAAGAAAAATATAATTTCAATAAAGTAGTTAGGTGGTGAAGGTTGTGTAACTACATTCACAGACAAAACTTGGAATGTCACTGAAGGAGACCTGGTAATAGCAAAAAGAGAAAAGGTTGGTAGGTTGTATTTATGCAATGGTAATTCTAATTTTGTTAATGCTTTAAACCCCAAAGGAGCAGATATAACATTGTGGCATCATAGGCTCAGGGACATGAGTGAGAAAAGGATGCATATTCTTCACTCAAGAAATTTGTTGCCAGGTTTGAAGCATGTTGATTTGGATTTCTATGAGAATTGTGTTTATGGAAAATGGAAGAGAGTTAGATTTACCAGAGTTGGGAAGGAAAAGAAGAGAGAAAAATTAGAGCTTATGCATACAAATATATGGGGATCATCTCAGGTAACATCTCTTGGTGGCTCTCACTATTATATCACTTTTATTGGTAATGCAACTAGAAAAACTTGGATTTATTATATTCAGAATAACTCTGATGTATTTGATACTTTCAAGAAATGGAAAACTTTGGTTGAGAATGGGTTGGGAAAGAAGTTGAAGTGTCTCAGATTAAACAATGGAGGTGGATATTGTAGCAAAGAGTTTGATAACTATTGTTCAAAACATGGAATTCACAGAGAAATAATGCAAACTATCAAATGAGAATCGTACCGACTACCCATTTTTTTGAGGTAGCAAAAAATCTTCTGATTTTGAAAAGTGTTGATTTAAAATACACCTTTTTTTTAGAGCATATTTTTTATACTTTAAATTCAACTATCAAATTGACACATAATGAGATTGGTTTGCTAGTCGAGGATTGACACA
>APFE031359026.1:0-42282 GCA_000404065.3 Pinus taeda
CATATTATGGGCCTTTGAAGCCTTTTTCAGCAGCATGTATGGCATCAAACATAGGCTCATAATATGGTGAACGAGAAGCATTAAAGGGGATATCAGCATCATACCACCATCTAGCTATGTACTCACAAGCAGTCTCCCTCAATTCTTTCTTCCAATGGTCATCTAAAGTGGGCTGCATTTGAGTTTTACAAACTTCAGGACCATGTGCATCTGATGGAGAGGAGGGAGTGAAATAACTTTTGATAGTCACATCACCCTTTTTCATTCTATCCTTTCCCTTATCTTGAACAGAACCAAAAGAGGGAGGAACATATCGGAAAGGATTGGATGCATTGGTTTGAGGGATAGAGGAAGAACCCTCAAAATCATAATGGGGGTTGGCAACCATCATTTTTTGTATCTCCCTCTTCCTCCCAATTTCAACCTATATGTCTTTTTGCCTAGCCTTATCTTCTTTAAATTTCTCAATGCTGGCCAACATATTCTTCCTAATCTCCCCAATTTCTGGTGAGGTACATGGGGTAATTTGGCCTCTAATCCCTGCCAAGTGTTGCTTCAGCCTATTAATGCCCCCTGGACCTTCCTTAATTTTCCTATGGCAAAATTTGCATTGCATTTGACTATCAACCATTTCAACATATGCCCAAGAAGGATCTCTTGTTTTAGGTGCCATTTTTTGAATAGGAAATGAAAGCAAACAATCTGAAAATGAAAAAAAAAACCTTGATTCAATATTCATTTATTTGGCAAAAAACACTCTCTAAGCTTTCTAGATATGCACCTCAAATTTACTAAGCAAAAACAGATTTATAGAGGTGAAAAAAATACCTCCAGGCACAAACTGCCTCCTCAGCTTGCTCCAGATCAGCTCCTCAATGCTGCTCCAAATGGCTGCCCAAGAAGCTCCTCACTCCAGCTACAATGTTCCTCCAAGACTCCTCACTGCTGCTCCAAAACAAGCTCAAGAACTGCTCACTAACTCTCAAAGAAGACTCTCACTCAAATGCATAAGATTGCTGTGAGAGAATGAGAGCACTTGGGTGTGTTAAATAGGGTTTGGGAGGGGGATATGGACCCCAAACTACAATTAGCGAAATCACATAACTGTTTGAACTCCAAAATAACCACTAACAATTTTAAAATCCATAAAAAATCAGTTAAATGGCTGTGTTTGCGTTCGGGTTCCGTTCCACATTGACTCGGCCGTTTCATAGCGGAAACGATCCGTTTCGGCCGAGTCAGCAATGACTCGGCCGAGTCATTCAATGACTCGGCTGAGTCATTGCTGACTCGGCCTTCCGAACCGAGTTAACCACCGTTTCAAATGGGAGCCCATTGACCCGGATCAACCCGACCGAGTCAATGTTGACTCGGCCGCTTCTTAAAACAATGCTAACAACCAACAAAATAAATTTTCTTTGGGGATAGCATTTGTTTTCCAAATCTTATTCTAGATTGAGGACCTGGGGGGAACTTAGGCTTTGAAAAGAAGTTGGGAGTAGCCTTCCTTGATCGAGAATGTGGAGTTCTTCCACCCCCACCTGTCCTCTGTTGATTGCGCAAGGGGGGCGCATGCAATTAGTTTCTCTATTAGAATATCCCATAATGGGATTAGGTTTGCCGGGATATTTTCACCCTTTCCATAGACCCTGACCGTCCCAATTGGAGATTTGTCTAAATGGACCACCCCGCACTGCATCAAGTGATTCCTTAGGGTGGAGATAGAGGGATCCAAACCCAAGGGGGAAGTCCTAGGATTTTTATCCGACCAAATATTGATCGAATCACCCTTACATGGAATTTTATAGAGATTGCTCAAAATGACAGCCGAAGATGTTTGCATTAACTTCCGGATGGGAGAACCTTGTGAAACTTCCATGTGCTCCTCTTTGTTGTTATATTGATGTAAATACTTTTCTCTCATTACTTGCGCCCACTAGTGTTCAGGTTTCGTCTTTAGAACCCAATAGAGCTTGACTCGCATTGTCGAATTAACCATGGTGGGATCTTTGATGCCAAGCCCCCCGTGTTGCTCTGGTGTTCTAATAGTTTTCCAGCTCACTAGGTGGAATTTTTTATTATCTTTCTTTCCTCCCTCCCATAGAAATTTTCTAATATGTATTCCAAGCTGATGCAATACATATTTGGGAGCCTGAAGAGTCGAGAATTGATTTAGAGGGATGGATGATACCAGAAATTTCAATAGCATAGTCCTTCCCACATTATTTAGACAGGTTCTTCCCCAGTTCACAATTTTCGACTTTATTTTGTCAAGAACCCTTTGCCAAGCATAGGGAGCCACTCTTCTTAGGAAGATTGGGACTCCTAAGTAGTTGAAATATTTCCAATCCCTGACAGTTTTTAATCCCATAATTTCTTCTATCTTTTTTTCCCTCAGAGGGGAGATATTCCAAGTATATATATGACTTTTGCTGTCATTTGTGGCTCCTCTCGAGGCTCTGTGGAAATTATCCAAATATGCTTTGAAACGCCTGACAATCACAACTGAATTATCCAGAGTTACTTTGAAGTGCTTGGCAATCACAACGGAGGCACCACCTAAAAGGATGGTGTCATCTGCAAACTGTCCATAATTGATACTCTTGATCCCCTCTTTATATCTGATGCCCAGAAGATGGTGAGAATCATGATCAATCTCTAATTTGCTACTCATTGAGTTAGCCATAATTATGTACAGAAAATGGGAGAGAGGCCAGCCTTGACGCAATTGCCTGGAGGCTTTAAAGAAACTTGCCACTCGACCATTGACTAGAGGGGTGATCCAAGGTGAAGAGATGCAAAGAGCAATCCATTTTGTAAAAGTTGCATCAAACCCCAACTTTCTCAGAACTTTTACTATAAAGCTATGCTTGACCCTATCAAAAGTATTTGCCATATCCAATTTTATTATCATTCATTGATCCCCTCTTCTCCAACTCGAATTAGTAGCCTCATGCAACAACATTATATTATCAAGGATTTGTCGCCCTAGCAAAGGAGCATGGGTTGGACTCCTTGGGAATTAAAGCTAAGAAGGAAGAGTTGATTCCTCCCCCCTTTATAAATCTCTTAAAAGAGTACCCTATCATATGACACAGGTCTTTACTGATCACTTCCTAAAAGTTTTGATAGAAATTAGTAGAGAAACCATTTGTCCAGGTGCCTTGTCAGGCAAAAAGGAGAACACAAGTGGTCTAATTTCACCTGAAGTTGGAGGGGAGGTCAAGGCCGCATTCATTTATGTAGAAACCAGAGCATGGACATTCTCCATAAAGGATTCCTCACTTTCAAGATCCATCTGGGAGTCCTCTTGATAGAGGTTCTTGAAATGGTCCAGCGCAACTTTATTAATTTCTTGGAAATTAATTAGAGTCTGTCCCCCATGTTGGATTTGAGAAATGTTGTTTTTGCTTTCTCTAAATTTTTCTTGCTTATGAAAGAACTTTGTGTTTCTATCTCCAGCCTTGAGTCGTACTCTTCTTCTCCTTTGAGGTGGCCATGAAGAGCCTTGAAGGTTTCAACTTCTTTTTGGAAGTCAGTCGGATTAATCAGTGCTGTCTCCATTTGTCGCTAAATTGAAGCTAGATATTTCTCCGTATCATTTATTGCATATTGTTGTTCCGATTTATTTTCTTTTAGCCACTTTTAATATCTCCTTTTAGCCTTTTAATTTTGGATTTTCATATAGAGATTGGGCTGCCCTCAACCCAAACTGACCATGAAAGAGGGACCATATCAGAGAACCCAGAAGAGTCCAACCATAGAGGAGAGAACCGAGGAGGCTGATTAGACGATGGTCCAAGCCACACCATGAAAGAATAAAGGATTTCAGGCATAAATTCAATAAGAGAAGGCTGTCAGAGGCAAGGAATCGTCAAGCGTGGCCGCAATATGTCTCGGGCTTGAGTACTTATTATTCCAAGTATAAAGGAATTTAGGAGGTTTTACATCAAAAAGATTGAGATTGAGTATTAAGTCCTCCATATTGTCATGTGAGGCATCCCTAACAGTGGAGCCTCCCCGCTTCTCATTTTGACCCATAGAAGTATTGAAATCTCATCCTAGTATATAGTTGCGCCCATAATCAAGGTTTTTTAACTCCATCAATGACTTCCAACATTCCTGTTTATCTTTAAAGTGAAAATGCATATATACATTGATCACAAAGAAGGTTTGATGCAACTCTAAAATCTTAAAAGTAGTTGCAATCCAGTGAATGGTTTTTATACAGCTTACCAATTGTAATTTTGCTGGATTCCACATTGTGCAGAGGCCTCTCGAAGCGCCTTTCGAACTTTTCGCTTCCATATTGCTAAAACCCCAAAGTTTGGAGTGAATGGAGGAGATTTCTATCTTGCTCAACTTCGTCTCCTGGAAGAGGGTGACTACTGGTCTTTCCTTCTGTATTAGTGATTTCACTTCCATTATTCTTTTTCCAGAACCTAGACCCTACAATTCCAAGAGATAATATTCATTATTTACCCTTTGTGGATGGCATCCCTTTGGCAGGGCCTGCTACACTTCCCTTTTTGCCTCCTTTAGACCCCAAAACGGCTAACTGGCTAGGAATGGTGTGTTGAAAGCCCAACTCTTTGTCTTTTTCCGTTTTTCTTTCCTTATTTCTTTGCTTGTTTTTTGTCCTGATCTTCTTGTCTTTCTGTCCATATCCTTAATTCTTGCGCCCTATGATTTCTCGTCTGTTGAGCTCGCTGGTATTGCAGTTATTGTTATTTCTTTGGAGGTTAAGAACCCTTCGTCGTCTTCCTCTTCATCCGTGGTGTCATTTGTGTTATTGGTTGTTTCTGGGCTTGTGGGCATTTCTTTTTTGCTTTTTTGAGGTCGAGGAGAGTTGAGCAAGCTTAGTGCCACTAAGAACTGGGGCTTTTATGGGAGAGCCACCATCCTCTGGAACAGATGCCAAAGATGCATACTTATTTTCTTCTTTGCCAACTTCACCCTCTAGAGTGTCTGCCCCCCTTGGGGGGGGGGTAGGTTCACGTTGGCTTGGACCTTCTTTCTGTGTAGCAAAATTTGAGGTTGTTGTTGGCCCGTTGCTCTGCTTTGTGTTCCTCTTTTTCCTTTTTACTTGTTGCCATTGTTCATTTGCTTCTCCTTGCTGTATTTCAGGTTTGTCCTGTTGTTTTGGACAACTTTTGGCAAAGTGTCCATATTCATGACATAGTTTACATTTGAATGGCAGCTGGTCGTAGTCTACTTCCTGCACATGTGTCCAACTATCCATACAGAGATTGATTGCAGCAGGGAGTCCTTTTTCTAGGTCGATTTCCACACATATCCTTGCACAAGGGAATAGACCATCCATTGGCTCAACATAATCTTATACTTTCCTAGAGAGTTTCCAATTAGTTGAAAGGTTGCGTCATTCTAGCTGTGGAGGGGGAGGTAGGGTAGCTTCACCCAGACTGGGACAGAGGTTGGAACATCACAGTCTAGATTGAAATTAAGACTCCACCTATCCAAATAAAGCCCCTGGGATCCCATGAAGTAAGGGCCACTCCTGAAAACCAAATCTCTGTCCAGTTTGTTTTCAAAGAAGAAAATGTAGAGGCCCTTCCCACATAACGTCGACATAACCTCGCCCTTAATGAGCGACTTCCAGTGCTTTTCTATCCAGGACCGAACCGAGCACAGAGAGGGCCAAAGGCCCATGAACTGTCCAATAAGGCCCCAGTTCTCTAGCTGTAGGGCACGAGAACGAGCATGAGGGGCACTGATGTTAATCTTTGGGATCTCATCTGCCTTTTTAACAAAGCGACAAACCTTGCTTCTAGAACTTAGAGGCCATAACAACCAGGGAATTGAAGTCAACTATTTCAACAACTAGAGAGCCACCCTTTGCCGACACAACCATTTGGGTTGTTTGGCCAATCAAAAGCAAAAACTCCAAAGCCGGAGTGGAGTAGGAACAAAGGGAACAAGGGAAGGGGATAGGGGAGGGGGAAGGAACCCTCAGCAAGAGGCCAAGGTCGCGCAATAGGCAATCAAGAACTTGCAGAAGTTGGCCATGAACACAAACAAAACTTTTAAAAGTGGCCTTTTCCTTCATTTTCTGAGATCATGGCGGGGTTGTGATGAGATTGTAGCAGGAGGGTGGGAGGGAGTGCCCAGGGAGTGTGATTTTGGGGTTTGTGAAATTTCGGAGTGGGATGCTTTTGAGAGTGTAGGGAGCACATCAAAAGGTCTCGAAGCATAGCAATCTATATAGGTCACTTGGAAAAACCCTCACGGTTAGAAGATGGCTGTTTATGTTGAGCACTTCATGATGATGAGTAATGGACTCATTGTTCGTACTCATTACGCACTTTACCATTCTATGCATGCCTTTCAAATTTCCTTGGGTCACTTCAAAGTTAGATCTCACTGATTGCTGATTGAGACAAACCCCTAAATATATCATTTAGAAAGGATCTACCAACTATACCATCTCTGAGAGATTGAGTCGAAGGAAGATTTCATCTTCCGCTTCTCCATTTATTATGAGATCTGTGGGAGGTTTCATTGCTTGTTTAGGGTGACCAAGACTCTTACTAGCTTCTTCCAGTACTTAGACCAAATATGGTTAGCCCTTCACATGTAGGAGGCCCTCAGACTTCATACCCACATTCTCTAGCCTCCTCCTAGGTCGAATCTTGATTAGTGGCAGATTACCTCCTGTTTTATGGTACTCCCATTACTTAGGTGCATTAGGAGACAAGCTGATGACCACATTGCTTTGATATAGTGGCCATGTGTTATATAAAAATTAGTTATTTGTAATTATTAGTTAATAGGCAGCACCCAATGCTGTATTTAAGCCAGGGCCTCTCACTTTGTAATTCATCATTCAAAATTAATAAAATATATATAAATATGGATTTCTATTTAATCTCAGTTTTCATGCTTCACCATGCAACAACACAGTATAGTCGATATTTCCCCGTAACTCTTCTTTAGGGCTTCATGCAATCTTGTGTTTTTTTCCTTTGCTCGACCTTGGATGTTAGGAGAGGTAGATTTAGCGAATGATGATCCAACCCTTAGATCCTTTCACTTTGTACGTCTCCTCTTCTTGCAGCTACCCACACTTGGATCTGAGGGTTTTCTCATGTTTTCACATATAGAGTTCATGTTTCTATCTCACCTCTTGTTCTTTATATCAGAGACTTTTCAGTACTTCTGCTTTGTATTGACTCATTAGTCCCATTGGCCTACTTTTATGCTCATTTGTTAGAGATCAATATAGTTATCTTCTGAGGGTTTTCTCATGTTTTCACATTACAGTTCATGTTTCTATTTCACTTCTTGTTCTTTATATCAAAGACTTTTTAGTACCCCTGCTTTGTGTTGACTCAATTGTCCCATTGGCCTACTTTTATGCTCTTTTGTTAGACATCATTATAATTATCTTATCTCTCTCCAATTTTGCTTCTGAAGAGGATTTGTCATAGTATAGACTTTGATCTTTGATTTTGGTCTGGGGCTCTTTGTTTAGTCATTGGTTCATGTTTTGTGGTGACAAGTTGGAACCCATATTCTATGTTTTTTTGTCATATGCTTCGTCCTAAAGTTTTTTTGTGTAATAAAATTTATGAAGCATTTCTGGGAAAATAATCTGCTTTCAAAAATGTAAAATTTAAAACATAAATGAATAAAGGGAAACACATCTCCTTGGATCAGGTAATTTATAGGTACCATGGGACATGTGTCAAGGGTTCGTGATTGCTCGTGGTAGCGCTACGACACATGTTGTCCTCTGTTGAGATCTTTGTATGCAGCGTTCAATTAAATTCATTATGGCAATAATGCTCCACATACTGGTTCTTTTGATGCGGTGATGCCCAGATCATTCGATCATCAACGTTGTACCTTTGGCACTAATGCAGAAGCAAGGTATAAGCATGTTGCCTATCTGGCCCCTCTAGTGTTGGGTTAGGGCTATGGATTTAGTCTTGACCTCGTTTCTCGTCGACATGTTTGTTCCACCCTTCCTTTGCTTTGACATCATAGCCTTTATGCATGCTTTATTCTATGCAAATTGGATTCTATCGGTTTTCATGGCTCCCTATCCTGCTCATTAGGGTGGACATCCTATGCGTCTAACATGGCGTGAATTTGCAGCCAGGGCTACTTTTCAGACCTTCCATCAAGCGGTCTCCCTTACAACCCAAAAGAAACTAAATCTATTAGAGGTGGAGGTCAAATGATCTCTAATGGAGACATTGAGGCTGAAGCCATGACATTTCTTCCCAATAGTGGTATTAGTTGCACCTGCCACACAAAACACTTCAAAATTTTGGAGCTTTACTGACTCACTCATGTGCTGGTGGCACATGCTTTCAATAGACAAGAAGTAGAGAATGGGGATGAGAGCATGCTTGGACAAGGTTGAAAGGCAGGGACATATTCTTCTTGTCCTCTATAAATGCCTTCCCTAAAAGGAGGGTGGGGTTCTAGTTTCTGAGTCTAGTGTCGATACTTAGGAGTCAGGACAACCCTATCGACATCGCCAATGAGGTATAGGTGGTCTTGGTTTCCACTCAGGTAAGAACAAGATTTTTAATTATTTGTATTAGTTTGTCAGATACATTCCCAATTTTTGGACAGCTTGGTTTCCCAATGGGCTGGCTTTTAAGACTTTAGCCGCCTAGTTTTATCATATCCTTACTTAGGATAGACTTGTTTGTCATGTCTATATGGTTTCCTGGTTAATAGATAAGCTGGTACATCTAACTATGCTTTGTAATTGTTTAAATTCCTAATAATAGAATAGTCTTCTTACCCAAAAAAAAGAATAAAGGGAATCATATCTATCATAAGAATATTGACAAACATTGGCTTATGCTTCCAATGAACATGTTATTTCATACGTAGACTGAATTGATCAAAACTTCAATTAGTTCATCGACATAATACACAAGATGCAAGCCAAACTCTATATACTCAACCAAAGACATGGTGGCTGTTACAAGAAAATATAGCACACCCGTGGTCGCCTTAGGATCTCTTGCTCCCTCTTTAGGTTTTCTCTTTTCTAATTCTAGGGGAGTATTTCTAAAAGGTAGGATTTTTAGGCTATGGAGTGGAGGCTCTAGGTGATGTACGGAGACATTCAGTATAACATATGGAAAAGAAATGGAAATGCGAATGAAAGGAAAGGCATCAAATATGGGGCTAGTTCCTATCAAGCTTTGAGATGGAGCATGAAATATTGCATGAATAAAGGAACTAGTGTGTCACAATCAACTACGTTGGATGGCTATGTGGTAGAAAGGGCTAGTTTTTCACATTAAACCTTTGGGATGAAAGAACTTGTTAATACATTCATCATTTGGGTGTTTATTTAAGGTAAAAGGAAATATTTTTGATGGAATTCAACCGTAAGTGTTTGATGGAAATTATTATGTGAAAATGTAACCTTGGAGAGCTAGGCATGCTACTCATCTAATAAATTTGAAGGTGTTGTCATGTTTAGCTGAGTTGTAATTCCAGTTAAACAACTAGTTTATAAGATGAAGGAAATAAAATAGAATTATAACAGTAAGGAAGGCAAGAGGGAGTCTCCTTACATTGCTTCACTTCAAAATGAAAGACACTTTCTTTAATAGGACCTCAAATTTAAATGATAGCAAGAGGTTTTCTACACATAATTAACAACAAAATTGAAGAGCATGTACATAACTACACAACAAAGTATATCAATACCTCACTTCTTCATTTGTCTTCAAGAATTTGATATACAAGGGAGCTCTACACCAATCATCTCCAGGTTTTACAATATACTACCACCAATCTTTCTAATAATCCTCCATTCCCACCTACCCATTCACAAATGAAATGGAGAGAAACTCCTATTTATATAGAGTGAGTTAAATCCTTCCTACAATAAAATATAATCTTTCTAGCTAATTCCACAACAAGTCAAATAAATATTATATTAATCAATAGTTAGATATCTCCATAATCCATGTTTGACCCTGTTACAACATGTGGAAAATAGCCTCTCTAGATAAAATCTGATAGCCCATGTTGTGCATAAATGACAATAGGGTTTTGAGATGTGAGTGTATTTGTATTTGGAATTGATTCCTTAGAAAAGAAATCAAAGGCTTTTTGAAAGTCTACCAAACATTATGAAAATTTTGAAAGTGATGTCGTGCTTTCTCAATGATGGCCTTGAATGCAAGCATGTGATCAATAACATGGTGTTGAGGATGACTTTGAGCTTGCCCTCTAGCTCTAAGTTTTCTTTGATCAATCTCCTTGGAGAGCTTCATATGGAGGATTGCATCATGGAGCTTCAAGGATTTGTAGACCACCATGATCGTCTTATAGTTGTTGGGATTTGAGCGGGGGTCTTTGAGATGTCAATGTCTTTGAGTTTGGAATTGTCTCCCTAGAAAAAGAATTAAAATCTTTTTGGAAGTCTACCAAATAGTAGTAAACTTTTGAAGAGTGATGTTGTGCTTCCTCAGTGATGGCCTTGAGTGTAAGGATGTAATTAATAGCTTGGTGTTGAGGATGGATTTGATCCTATCCTCCAGCTCTATGTTTTCTCTGCTCAAGCTCCCCGAAGAGCTTCAAATGGAGGATTGTAGCATAGAGCTTTGAGGATGCGTGGGCCGCCATGATCATCTTATAGTTATTCGGATTTAAGCTAGGGCTAATTTGTGTATCAGGTGAATGGTATGACCACGTTGATGGAAATCTTGTACAAAATACATGGTTGAACATATCAATTAAGTGAAAAAATAGAGCGTGAAGATCCTGCTCAAAGAACCTTGCTGAGAAATGATCCTTGTTGGCTGCTTCATTGCTATTTATCACTCAAACGACCTCTCTAATGTACATGTCTGAGACTAAGAAGCATGAAGAGGGAAAAGAGTTAACTTGAATATGAGGTTTGCCCAGGAATATAGTGCTCCATTTGGATGAATACCCAAGGATGGGGTGTGTGCTCCCCATGTTTCCCACTCAACTAGGATGGGGGGATGCCTGGGAAAAGATTTCCTCACGTCTCCCTTTTGGGGAAACTCAAAAAACATAGGTGGAAACGTTGCCCTAATGTGGGGGACATGCTTCCCCAAAAGGGATGCTTGTGGGTGTGCCCCTTAGAAATTTCCTAGCATAAGATTTCCATCAAGTTTCTCTCAAGGAAAATAGGTTTAGGTTCCTCCATTTGAATTTTGAAAGATGATAGAAAAATGCTAGGATTAAAGGTGTGAGAAGCTCAGGTAAATAGGTTTAGATTCCGCCATTTGAATTTCGAAATATGATAGAAAAATGCTAGGATTAAAGGTGTGAGAAACTGAGGTTTGTCTTCCTCATTCTCCTTGAATCCACATCTATCTCCATAGATTTTTACTCCTAAACCCTGTTAGCCCTTTTGACTAAGAAAGGCACTGGTCATATCTCTAAATATTTTATTTTATATTTTCTAGGGTAAATGAGGGTTAGGGTACAACAAAACTATTCACTTTCAACATTATTTGCCTTAGATATTATTGCCCTAGTGTTAGAAATTGCATGCATTCATTTGGAAACTTAAAAATACCTTTTTGCATACATTTTTGAGCCACAAATTAGGGCTCATGTCTGGGGTTTATTTTTCTGTTGTGTGTTTTACACCATGGAGAAGTATTGTAATTTATTCTCTTATAAAATATGTGCATGTTGTAAATTGTTGATTGTGAAACTTTAGATTATAACAGGAAAGTTGAATTTCTTGATTGCATGTGTTTAGGAACTTATTTGAGCCCCTATTGGTCAATGTAAGCCCTTTAGTTTTACTAATGGACACCTTTGAATACCTGTCCTTGGGTGAATCTTGTTGTCGAACCCTTATGGGGCATTTAGCCCAAGTTTAATTGGGTTACTTGATCCCAAAGATCTACTAGGGAAGCCTCCCTTGTTGGGATTGTATCTAACCACAAAAATGAGGAGAGTAGTTGTTGAGGTGATAGTGGTAACTCTCCCATTGTTGCTTTCAATGTAGGTTGTTTGGCGAGGCTTTGCACTAAGGTGCTAGATTTTGCAGCAACAAGTACTATGCCTCGTATAAGGAAGTTGTTACGACAAGCAAATAGGCTACAAGTTGGAGCTAGGCTGTGAGCTGAATTAGGAGTTGGGCAGAGAGACTGAGGAACGACTTGTGCCTATGCGTAGGTTGAAGGACGATTCACCTTCAAGTTGTGAATAACTCGTGACCCACAACTTGCCCTTGACTTGCATACAAGTTACTATATGAACTGTTGATTTGGTGCCTGTGTGTGGGCCAGGAAGCCTATGCATGGGTTGATGAATCTTTGTTGGCTGAGAAGCCTGTGCATGGGTTGATGAATCTCTATTGGACGAGAAGCCTGTGTAGAGTGCTACATAGGGGTATCTCGCTCTTTTTGGAAGGAGACTAGATGGAAGATGACCTCAAGGTGAATTGGTTGGATATTGAACTCTCCCTAAACAATAGTTTGGGGGATTGTACGTTTTCCTCAGCTGATGCTCCCGAGAAGCAGCGTTTGGACTTTCCCAATCCAAGCACACATACTATATGTTAATTGGAATGAATTGTTGATTTGGTGTGTTAGTTTTTCAAAATCCAGCAAATCAATTTAATGTGTTGATAAATTTTTATACCCAGATTTTAATTATAGCAGAAAACTCAAATCTGAATTCATGCACAGAAAATACTGCTGAGCTTCTAACAGATTGACACAACAAAAACATAAATCAAGCACATTAAATTTTGAAACAACGTTTTATCCTGGAAATCGAACTTGGGAAAACTAACATTCGTGTTTTGATTTATTTCAGCATGCAGAGGAAAATTAGAGGTTTTATTATAGCAACGGAACATCTTCCAGCACCTAGAAATTTTAGCAGAAAACTCAACTCTGAATTCATGCATAGAAAGTACTGCTGAGCTGCTAACATATCTACACAACAGAAACATAAATCAAACAGATTGAATTTTGGCACAATGTTTTACCCTGGAAATCCAACTTGGGAAAACTAACATTCATGCTTTGTTTTATTTCAGCATGCAGAGGAAAATTAGAGGTTTTATTATAGCAACAGAACCTCTTCTGGCACCTAGAAATTTGATCTAGACATATGTCTAGATCTGCATGCCAAGCAGCCCTTTGCTGCCTCGTGCTGCATGCCAGCAGAGCTTAATATGCATGCCAAAATGCTTCTTCGACTCGTGTGTCAATAGTGCCTAGATTTGTGTGCTGATAGTGCCTTGATTTGCGTGCTATTGTACACTTCGATATTTGTGTGTAGATCCTTGTGCAACCCTCTCACATGTGTGACTTGTCTTGGTTTGCATGCTTGTTTGCCTAGATTTGCGTGTTGCCTTTTTCCTCACTTGCTGCTCCTATGATTGCATGCCAACTTACTTGAGGTGTGTTATGCCTTTGGAATATGTGCGAAGATCTCCTCAAGCAATTACTTTTATAAATTTTCCTTCGCCTAATGATTCATGAACTCCACTTGGTGATTAACAAAATCATCCTCGTAATTCATGATCTCCTCGCAACGCACGATCTCAAGATATTTAACATTAATTAATTAATGTACTTAGGAAAAATAAAGTCACTTTGCTAGGAAATTTTGTTGGACGTTTTGTGCATGTTTGACACTAAGCCTGTGCAAGATCACTTGTCCAAGCTACCAAAACTTAACACTCCCTCTTAGTGAGGAAATTGTTCTGCATCACCCCTAGCTTATCTCTGAAGAAGACGAATTTGCCTTTCATCAAGGCCTTTGTGAGGATGTTTGCCACTTGCTCATCTGTAAGTACACATTGTAGCTTCATTGTCCCCTTCTGGACATAGTCTTGGATGAAGTGATACTTGATATCTACGTGTTGCGACTTATCATGAAACACTGAATTTTTTGAGAGCTTGATGCAACACTGATTGTCACAATTTTCACAGTCATCTCCAATTCTTGATCAAACAACCCCATTAGTAACTTCTGAAGCCAACTGGCCTCGCATGATGCCAGGTTGGCTGCCATGTACTCAATCTTCACAGAACTTAGTGCAATTGATTTTCATTTTTTGCTGAATCAAGACACAACTCCAAATTCCATGTTCAAACAACAACCTGAAGTACTTTTCCTGTCAACTATGCTGACTGCCCAATCAACATTGGTATAACCCACTAGCTTCACAACATCTCCATGGATATAGCTCAACCCATACTCAATTGTTTGACACAGAACTTAGCGTACTCACTTCGGCTCAACCATAAACTAACTTAGTGTATTGACCACAAAACATATATCTGGTCTAGTATTAACCCGCTACATAAGAGAGCGAATCAACTACCTGCATAGGCATAGGCTTGTAGCCTTGCATCCTGAATCTCTTCAGGATCTCCATTGAGTACTTCCCTTGTCCATGGAAGATATGCCCATCTCTCTGCCATACTTCCAACCCAAGAAAGTAGTGCATCAACCCCAAATCCTTCATGTCGAACTCCGAAGCAAGACCCCTCTTGAATCTGCAAGGAACTTCTCAAAACTTGTAAGAAACAAGTCATCTATGTACAACACAAGAATGAGTGGCTTTCCCCTGACCAGTATGTAGTATGGGTTTAAGTCAGCATCACTCTTGATGAAGTCCAAACCCAACAGATAGCTGTATATCCTGGAATACCACGCATGTGGTAATTGCTTGATTCCATACACTGCTCTCTTTAGTCTACATGCATGGGAATCCCTCCCATGCACCTCAAAACCCTTTAGCTGCTCTATATAGACGTCTTCCTCGATCACACCATTAAGAAATGCTGTCTTGACTTCCGTGTAATGGATTTTCCAACCTATTTCTGCAGCAGTGGAATTATGGCCCTGATGGCTAAATACCTGCCTCACCCGCAACACTGCTTCTTTCACCTCATGGAGGTCTAAGGCAATAGTATCTGATGTAGGCACAACCACTGTGGAGCTGACAAAGCTCTATAACTTGTTCTCCATGAGAACAACTAGAATTCAGACTTTCCACTGGAGATGATTTGAGGCTCCTCCTAATCTGTCTCCATACCTGACACTGGTTGCCATGGTAGATCAAACCGTTGATTAACTGTTGCTGAAGACCATGAACACCATCGAGCTTGAACATGTACAACTCTTGAATTTCTTTCTGAGCTAAGGCTCTGATACCATGTTGGTTTTTCAAAACCCAACAAACTGATTTAATGTGCCAAAATTTTTTTATATGCAGATTTTAGTTTTAGCAGAAAACTCAATTTTGAAATCGTACACAGAAAATACTGCCGCACTTCTAACAGACCTACACAACAGAAACGGAAATCAAGCACATTAAATTTTGGTACATTATTTTACCCTGGAAAGTGGAAACCCAACTTGGGAAAACCAGCATTCCTGTTTTGTCTTTTTCAGCTTGCAGAGGAAAATCACGAGTGTTTTTACAACAGAACTTGTTCCAGCACCTAGAAATTCAAGCCAGATAGATCTGTCTAGACCTACGTGCCAAGCAGCATTCTGTTGCCTCAATCTGTGTGCCAACAATGCCTGGATCAGCATTGCTAAATTGCTGCTTCGATTTGTGTGCCAACAGTGCCTAGATCTGTGTTGGCAGTGCCTCAGTCTGCTGCTGTATGCTCCTCGATATATCTCTGCAAATCCCTGTGCAGCCCTCTCACATGTGTGACCTATCTTGATTTGTGTGCCTGGTTGTCTAGATCTTGGTGCTGCCTTTTTCCTCGCCTTTTCCTCACTCGCTTCTGCTAGGCTTGTGTACCAACTTTCTTGAAGTGTGTGCTGCCTTTGGCATACGGGTCAAGATCTCCTCAAGCAATTACTTTTATAATTTCTTATGACTTGTAATTCATGAAGTCAGCTTCATGATTAATGAAATCATCCTTGTAATTCACGATCTCCTCGTAATTCAGGATCTCCTCATAATTCATGATCTCAAGATCTTTAACATTAATTAATAAATGTGCTTAGGAAAAATAAACAGTCACTTTGGCAGGAAGTAAATGTTTGACATCTTGTGCATGCTGGACACTAAGCATATGCAGGATCACTTGTCTGAGCTACCAATATTTGAAATGGTGCTTGTGTGTGGCTAAGAAGCCTATGCATGGGTTGATGAATCTCTGTTGGTTGAGAAGCCTGTGTAGAGTGCTGGGTAGGGGTATCTTGCTCTTTTGGAGGTAGAGTCCCAAAGGCCCAAACCCTATGTAGGAAGGAGAGAGTAGATGGAGGATGACCTCGAGGTGAATTGGTTGGACATTGAAACTCCCTAAACAATGGGCTAGGGGATTGTACATTTGCATAAGATGATGCTCTCGAGAAGCAGTGTTTGGACTCTTCCAATCCGAGCACACATATTGTATGATAATTCGCTTTTATCACTGTCATTTTGAAACTCATGACTCAAAGATGTTTATGTTTGAAATTCTTGAACCTGTTCATTATGTGTGTTTCTTACTATAGAAAAGGAGATATAACTCGTGACCCAAAACATGCCCTCTAGTTGTGTACAAGTTACTGTATGAACCGCTGATTTGGTGCCTGTGTGTGGGCTAAGAAGCCTATGCATGAGTTGATGAATCTCTGTGGGCTGCGATGCCTGTGTAGAGTGCTAAGGAAGGTTATCTCACTCTTTTGGAGTTAGAGTTCCAAAGACCCAAACCCTATGTAGGAAGAAGACTTGATGGAAGATCACCTCGAGGTGAATTGGTTGGATATTGAACTCTCCCTAAACAATGTGTTAGGTGATTGTACGTTTGCAGCAGATGGTGCTCCCAAGAAGCAGTGTTTGGACTCTCCCAGTCCAAGCACAGATACTGAATGTTAATTGGCTTTTTATCAGTCATTATGAAACACATAACTCAAAGATGTTTATGTTTGAAATTCTTGAATGTGTTCATTATGTGTTTCTTACCATAGAAAAAGAGATATATAAACGTGGCAAACGGGTTGTGATGCAATGGCATTTTAAGCTGTGTGCACCAGGGTTGAATCTTGTTGGGGCATGTGCATAGCATTGCCTATTTTTTTTTTTTTTTATAGAAGGATCCACTGTTACTGGATTCGCCTTAGGACGCATTGCATCTGCTCAGAAATCTTCTCTGAGTCGGGGAATCTTGGATCTGTATTGGATTCTTCAGTTTTTTCTATCTTTTGGATCGGATTTGTTTCCCAAACTTGGATCTGTTTCCAGTCAAGTGTTGGGATCACGATTGTTGTTAAACCAAAACCTGCAGGTGTTAGTCAATGATTGCATTGCTAAAGATAAGGATCCATGAGAGGCGGTTAGTCCATGTTGCGAAACACACGGGGAGCGTTGGTTTATCCAATGTCCAACAATCTCGCCCCCAACGCCAGCTAGTTGTGTATCGAACTCGTGACTTATGCTCGGATACCACTTGTTGGGGTTATGATTGCCATTAGACCAAAACCCGCTAATGTTAGTCAATGATTGCATCGCCAGAGATAAGGATCCACAGGAGGCAGGTAGTCCATGTCGCGAAACACATGGGGAGCGTTGTTATCCAATGTCTAACATCAAGTGGATCAGTTTCACATGACAGAATTGTGGCATATTTCAGATTTAATGTAGATTTCTTCAAATTTGCAACACTAAAGTCACATAATCTTAACCATTGCACTCATGATTGATTGCTTAGAGCAACTTTGCAGAGATAACTTTGTTTAAGGGATTGATAAAAACAAATAATAGTCATTCTCTACAATATTAAAATTTAAAGTAAGACAACAAGGCACCCACATATATGCTAACAAAGATCCATATTGTTGTACACAGTTTTAGCTGATGTGTCTATGGAAAGCTAATTATTGTATAATTGGGACATGTTGATGCCGCCTAGCATGCACACCTAAGTTACTGAGAAAAATCCCTTAACCCCACAAGGTGTGGCTTAGTGGAAAAACTAAGAGATGGGGCTGTCATCTATTCTCAACTCTCTGTTAAAGCTCTCTCCTAGGTAAAGCTAAGGGGGGTGGTCCCTAATGAAAAGTTAGATGAAAATGATATGAGTTTCCCGGAGATCCTAAAGTCAATGGGACTACCTCAAAATTATGAGCAAGTTTAATGAATTGTGATTAGCAATACAAGGTATGGATTCAATAAACAAATAAAAATATTTTCAATGATCATCAACACATAATTCAAAAAATAAACATGTAAAACCAGTGTCTTAATGATTGCTTCCAAATAGTAAACATTTTCTCAAATGAAATAAATTAAGTAATCTTGCAAAACAAATCAATGTTAGATTAAGAACTATTAACTTGCAAGATACGCATTGCAAAGAGATGCCTTAAGCTAAGATACTATCATTTATGATTGAAAAGCATGTAAAATAACAATTTAAATAACTTGCAACATGGAATATGATAAACCAAAGCTTCACTTGGAAAAAAGAAAGATATAGCACTTGCTCAATGAAATACTTCAATAATAAGTCAAGTACTTAAGATCAAATTGCAAGTAAAATGCTTTAAAAGTAAAGTAAGTTAAAATGATATGCACTTAACTAAGGTTAGATGCAATTATCTTGGTAAGTTCTAGATTAAATGCCTATTCTAGGTGAGAGATTCTCTTTTCAACCTCTTACCAAAGGGTAAAGATGGGGGCGACTGCAAGGAAGAGGGGCTGAGGATGCACTTGTCATTGTTAAGGATACCCTTCCCTTAATAACAATGTAAACTTTGAAGTGGGAACTATAAACTCAAAATCAGAACTCTCGCCAAAAGAACCCCAAAAAAACATTAAAAACAGTGCTAAAAACGAAAAGTGTGTATATTGGAACAATTTTTTTTTTTTTGGTTTGGGGTCAATTTTGAACATGTTTTAAAAATGGCAGTGACAACGAATTTTTTGTGCAAAAATTGTGCGAAAAACACCTTGAAAATGAAAAGTGTTGATACTGGAACGATGGCCTTTTTTTCGGGTCAATTTTCAACATTTTTAAAAAATTCCAGTAAACTCGAATTTTTATGTGTAAAAATTGTGCAAAAAACACTCTCAAAACGAAATGTTGGAATAACACTTTTTTTCCTAGGTTAAAATTTCAACATTTTGAAATGATGGTGTAAAAGATTTTATCATGACTTCGAAAAACATTACAATTTGAAAAGAATAATGAAAACATAAAATTAAAAATAAAAACAAAAATTAAAACAATGAAAAAAACAAAAAAAATAGCAAAATGTAAATATATATATATATACATATATATTTGTTTAAGTAGCACTAATTCTATTAATGAAACAATAAATTTATAGTGAGGCTTCGGCCTCGTAGTGCTAGAACAGAGTTATAACAAGTTTAGAACTTTAGACATCCACAAGACTGATTCAAGACTGCCCACTGAGGGCAAACTAGTCCTAAAAACCGATGGAAAATGCTGCTAGTGCAGGCGTTACAACTCAAAATCCAAGAGAAACAGTTATGATAAATTACCAAAATTGATGACATAATTTGAAAAAACATTAAAAAAAACCCCTAAGAATAGGAGCCGAGAATCAAAACCTAGTTGCGTTGACCCTCTAGGTGTCGTTTGGTGGAGGAGGCTTTTCCACGGCTAGACACTTGTAATAATCCCAATCATCCTCAACTGTCTGCGTGCTACTAGGAATGCCTTCACCACGCTTGGCGCTATCTTGGGCGCCTTTGCTTTTGCGAGAACTAGAGCTGTTGCTTGAGGCCTTCTGTTTGCTGGTGGCCGACTTCTCCTGAGCCGCCTTCTGTTTGATGGTGTCCAGCATCTCCTGAACAGTGGTGGGTTGCGCAGTGATAGGATGTTTTGCAGTGGTGTGAGCCTGTTCATTCTACGGGCGAGTCTCCTCTCTGAACGCCACAAAGACGATGGCAGGGTAGTTCAAGGTGCAATGGAAGCGGAATTGGGCTGTTTGATGCGGCTAGTGAGGGGACACAGAGAGGTTGGGCATCTGGGTTGCATCATTGACACACCGAGCTTCGATGGGTTGGACCCGACCTCTTCCACTGCGGGTGGCGGGATATCTGCCGGAGAATTGGGCTGTGGACACGGTGGAGGAAGGGGAGGACGAAGCGGTCGTCAGCTCAGAGGGGGACAGAGAGGGGGGGGGGGGGGCAAATGTCTCTGCCTCGACTGTTGCCCCGCCTGCAACGCATTTGGTGGTGGAGTCTCTGCATGGTCCTATGGGTGGGGTGGAGTTGACTGGTGTGGGCCGAAATGACGAAGGTGCTAACAGTGTGCGCAGAGGAAGAGGCAGACTCGGCTCGGGAATTCACAGAGTGATTCAGGCGAGAGACAAAGACCAGAACTGAGGCTTCAGTTTGCAGAGTGCAGAGAACATTCTGGGAAAAATGGATTCCTTCCCCCAAATCTATATAGCTTAGGAGTTGACAACGCCTCCCTGTTGTCGTGCGTGAGCTTGGCTTTGCAGCGTTAGGGAGGCAGGAGCAATTCAGTGGGGGCGGGGCAGAGGTATGCAGGCTTGCCGAAACCATGGACTTAAACTTGCAAAGGACTCCTTGACCTATGCACCAGAGTAATGGTGCCTGCAGGTTGACGATGGCTTGCCATAAATCGTCTTGGGTGGGAATGCGGGTGGCCATGTGGCTAAGCCACCTGCGGTCCCATTGTCTAATCTGCATTAACACGTCTTTAACCACCAGCATCCGAGAAAATAAAATTATATATTAAAACATAACATAAATTAAAAAAAGCTAAATATATTTTTGTTTTTTAAAAAACATTTAAGTTAAAAAAGAAATACAATTAACATATATAAAAAAATATTTTTGTTTGTTTGTTTATTTGTTGTTAAAATTTATCTTTATATTATCGGCCACCGCTAGGCCGCCTAGGGCCGCGCCCCCATGCGCGGCCGGATAGTGTCTATTCGATTCCTATCCGATTTCAAGAATCGGATAGCCACTGCCCAACCGCGCAACTCTGCTGCCGAGGGAATCGGGTAGCCACTGACTGTGGGGGCGTGGCCCTTGGCGACGGAGCTGCGTGCATATATGTTTTTTAAAGTTTTAAATGTTTTTTTTTTAATTTAAAAAAAATCGAAAATATGTCTTTTTTTTTTAATTTTAAATGGTTTTTTTTAAATCCAACATATTATAAATATATATATTATATTTTTTTTTTTAATTTTTTTTAAAATTAAAATGTTTTAAGTTTTTTTTGATTTAATCCTAATTATATATATATATAATATATAATATATATATTTTTTTTTTTTGTAAGTTGGGGCGGGACTCTCCGATTTACATGGCCATTAGTACCCTTAGGAGGAGGGTAGCCAAGATTTGCCCAGACTTCCGGTTCGGTAAGACTTCATTTCCACGCCTTGCCGCTTGACTACCCATGTGAACTATATATATTTTAATTTAATTGTTTTATTATTTTATTTTTATTTTTAATTTGAGTATATTTTGGTTTTTTTAGGTTTTTTGTTTTGTTGCAATCTTTGATTTTAATAGTTTTTTAGATTTTTATTTGTTTTTTTTGTTTGTTTGTTAATCTAGTTTGTTTTTTTAGTTTGTATTTTTTTGTTAATGCTCTTTAAATTTGTTCTACTTTTAGTTATTATAATTTTTTTCCTAATATATATAATATATAGTATAATTTTTTTTTGTTCGTCGTAATCAGATATGCCACCGCTCACCCGCCTGCCGGGGCACGGCCCTGGCGGACGAAGCTGTGTGCAATATGTTTTTAAAAGTTTTAAATGCTTATTTAAAAAAAAATTCGAAAAACATATGTTTTTTTTTGTTTGTTGTTTTTTTTTTTAAAATCCAAAATATATATAATGTTTAAATTTAAAAATTTTCTAAGGTTGTTTGTATAATTCGTAAAATATATTATAAAATTTTTAAATTTTAATGTGTTTTCTGGTTTTTTTTTAGTATGTTTATAATTGTTGAGTATACTTTTGGTCTTTTTTTGGTTTTATTTTTTTTAAATCTGATTTAAAGTTTTTTAGATTTAATGGGTTTTTTTTATTTTCTATTTTTTTTTTAAACTAGTTTGTTTTTAATTTATTTTTTGTTTGTTTGTTTTCTTCTTCTCTGTAGTTTTGTTAATGTTTTTTAAATTTTTATAGTCTTAGTTAAACTTAAATTATAGATTTTATTTTATTTTTTGTTTGTTTTTCATAATTTTTTATGGTTTACGAGATTTTTTGTTATTGTTGATTTATATGTTTTTTTTGTTCTTTATATATAATAATATATATATATATATATAATATATATATATTTATATTTATATTGCTTTTTTTATCCCTAGTAGATCAAAAAGGCAATCGACTTACTCAAAACGAAGACATGGAGAATCTGTTAGTGTGGTGCTTCAAAAGGCTACTGACAGGATCTAACATACGTAGGGAGGAGAATAAAAACAAAATCATACACAGATTCCTAATATGGTGAGCAGAGACCAGAACATGGCCCTGCTAAGAGAAATATCTAAAATAGAGATAGAAAAAGTCATCAGAAATATGGCGAGAAACAAAGCACCAGGGCCAAACGGATACACAACAGAATTCTTCTAGGCGACATGGCCATTCATGGGCGAAGATATAGTGAAATTAGTTGAGGTGTCCAGACGCACAAAAAGAATGCACCCGACCCTTAACTCCACATTTCTGGCCCTGATTCCGAAGACAGATCATTCGGAAGAACCGCAAGGGTTCAAACCAATAGCGCTTTGTAATGTCATGTACAAAATTATGGTTACAATTATGGTCAATCGCTTAAAACCTATATTACAAGGATTAATATCTCAGGAACAAGAAGGGTTCGTTAAAGGAAGACAAATAACAGATGGCATAGTGGTGGCACAAGAGGCAATTCATTCATTAAAGACAAAAGAACCAAAGGAATGCTGGTTAAATTAGACTTATCAAAAGCTTATGATCGACTGAATTGGAATTAACTACAGGGAATATTGAAGGCATTCAGCTTTGATGCAAGATGGATAAGCTAGATAATGTCAATGTTATCAACTCCAGTGCTGTCAATTCTTCTCAACGGATCACCCACAAAGGCGTTCAACGCAACCCGAGGGCTCAGGCAAGGTGACCCGCTTTCCCAATTTCTGTTCATCTTGGCAGCGGAAGTCCTCAGACGGTATATGAAGGAGAAAGTTCGAAGAGAACAATACACTGGCCTTAAACTATGGGGGAATGATCTACCATTAACACACCAACAATTCGTAGATGACATAATGATGTATGGGCAGGCATCACTTAAGGAAGCCAAAAGAATTATGGAAATTCTTACCGACTTCTTTAACACAACAACACCTTATATATTTTTCTTTAACACAACAACACCTTATATATTTTTCTTTAACACAACAACACCTTCACAAGCTTTCTTAGCAAGACTAATGGGATTCCGAATAGGAAATTTTCCCTTGAAATACCTAGGAGTCCAGCTAAATGATCAACAAAACAGAGTGGCAAACTGGAAACCCCTGTTGGGAAAAATCCAAGGAAAAATGTAGAACTAGACATTTGGATCACTAAATATGCCAAGTCGCGTAATATTACTGAGCTTAGTGCTACAATCTATCTTGATTTACCAACTAACCAGTCAAGCGACGCCAAAAACAGTATGCTAGAAGATGATTGACATCTTCAAAAAGTTCTTGTGGCAAGGGCCTATAACGAAAAAAAATGGGTTCTTTTATCATGGAATTGTCTCAACAAGCCCCTAAAAGGACGAGGACTAGGACTCCGAGATCCATACATTTTCAATCAGGTCATGGGGGCAAAGCTATGGTGGAGGTGGATCCAAGGAGGGCTAGACCTATGGAAACAATTATGGGAGAGGAAGTATGGCATGCCAAGATCAACAGAAGGAACGCTGAGACCCCAAGACAACAAGAAAGGATCAACAATATGGAATCTGGCCTCAGACAACAGAAATTTGATCAGAAACCATAGTTTTTGGGAAATTAGAGGAGGAGACAAAGCCAATTTTTGGGAAGAAGCGTGGCAATAAAGAGAAAAAATAATCTGTAAGCCTGAGCTAGAAGAAGTCTACCAATATACCAGTATCCACGGAGAACAAACAATAAAAAACCCCTGGAGCATAGAACCTGGAGAATACTGGAGAAAGTGGAAATAAAAACAGGACTGGCCAGAAGCTCCAGAAACACCCTAGTGGAAGTTGTATGAGAATGAGATGGCAACTCGGAAAATCGCAAAAGCAGAAGGGCCAGACATACTAAGATGGGGATACAGGATTAAAGGACGTTCACAATTAAAGAGGGTTATCAACTACAAACAGAACATCTTAGGCAACATGAGACACATATCTGGGAAAATATATGGCAAGAAAAGACATGGTTGAAAGTTGCCTTCTCCATGTGGATCCTCTGCCATGGGCACGCACTTACATGGGATCAATTGCAAAAAAAGGGCTGCAAGGACCTTTGATATGTAACTTATGTAAAGAACAAGCAGAAACAATGGAGCACATGACTAATGCTTGCAGATACAGTGATAACTTGTGGAAAAACCATAATCAACTCTTCAGAGTAAGTGATAGGAATCCAAACAACATGAAAACAACAATATATAATTGGCGGAAAAAGCCTTACCAAAATACAATCGTGAATCGATCCTGAAGATTATCATTAGGGTTCGTCCTGTTGGCAATATGAAAGAAAAGAAATAATCTGATCTTCAAAGAAGAAAGAAGAACTGAAGAAGAAAGATTGAAACAGATAATCCAAAACATAAGAGAGACGATATTGGCAGAGAAATGGTATGAGGAGGATTGGAAAATCAATCACATGAAAAAAGAATAATGAAAAGTCTGAAGTTGAAACCTAGTATGTTAAACGCCTCCTCGTGGAAGCATCATACTTGCAATGGAGAGTCTTCAAATTATTATAAATGGCCTCAAAAAGCATTCGTCAAACTTAATTTCGATGGATCTGCAAAAGGGAACCCTGGGGCGGCGGGGACAGGAGGATTATTCAGAGACGATAAAGGGAAAACGCTCAGATTATACACTATGGACTGCGACAACGCGAGCAACAACGAAGCAGAGCTTCATGCTCTGAAGACGGGACTTGAAATTGCGCTAAGAGAGAGATTCCAAAGACTGCAGGTGGAAGGAGACTCATACATTTACATTTCATACATTAGAAAATTTAAAGTAAAAAACTAGGTCTTTTAAAGAAGGGGTCTGATGTAGAATCACCAGTTTTTTAAATCAGCATGCAAATCACTAACATTCTAAAACGTAATGTACATATAAAATTTTAAAGTGCCAGAAACTATGCTCTAAAAAAATATGTGTGTTCTGCATCGCCCCTTTTCAAAACCGGGTCACTTTTTTGCTATCTCTACGAAATGGTTAACAACATCAGTTCCTGTTTCAAAGTTTACATTGTTTAATCCTTACAAAACATGTGTGCCTTCATTCCTACAAGGAGACAATGCCGCCTTCGTAACTGCATGGGCACACACTTTACCTTACTTCGTACCAGTTGGAAGAACTTTCCAAGAAAATAGGTCCTAAGGTTTCTATTCAACCAAGCTTATGCTTTGAGGTAAATTTTAAGAAATGCAAGTTATGCTAATATGCCTAAATATGATGCATGTAAGTTTTCCCCAAAAGAAATGTTTATTGCAATGCTTCAGAAGATGGACAATGAGATAGTGTTCAACATAAATTGCAAAATGATTTCAATTGGAGAAATAAAATGGAAATTAACTCACAAGTGTTGCATGTGCTTCATCAATTGATTGAAAGCAGACAAGCTAAATGAAATGGGACAACTAATTTTCTTAAGATAAAATTGCTTCAAGTGAAATATAATGCTCCAAAATTACCAAAGCATGTAAGCATAAGTTGACACAATAATAGAGCATATATCGAAATACTTGTGAAACAATTTAACAAGTTGAGTGCAAATTGGGTAATTCAAAGCTTGTTAAGAAAGTAAAGTGTTTGAAAATAAATGAAATTGCTCATGAAACAAGTTGTCAATGTTGAAACATTAGACATGCAAGAACTTGGATAGCAAAATTAGAAAAATGAAATGTGAAGTGAGGTTGCGTTAATTTCTAGTTAAGCATGCAAATGGAATGAGTAGAAAAACTAGGAAAATGAAATGCAAAGTCAATCCATCCACAAAGTCCTCCCTCTAAATGAGGAGGGATGCCATGGGTAAAATCCCAAGCTCCCACAAGCAAATTAGATATTTTATTAATGGTTATAATGAATAGAAAACCTAGTAGAAAGCTGCCCAAAAGGAGTGTAGAAAATTAACGATCTGCGCCCTTACCCCAGTTTACAAGTTTGCATGTGTTTATTTGGCCCAACCCACATGTTTTGTCATGTTGATATAAATTTTAAGATGCAATAATTATAAGCATTCAAAGAGTACTTTATTATTTTTCACTTTTCCTATCATCTGAAATTAATACAAAATTTAGGCAAACATTCAAGCATGCGAGACACTTATTTTTTGGTGAAGGTGATCTTGGAAAAAATCCTGCAACCTCTTAGGGAAAACTGGTCTTCAAAGGAGGATTTTATTGCTTGAGAAATTAGTCTAAGTACATAAAATCAAACATAGTACTTATCTCCCTTCAGCTGAAGCATTAAATGCAATTTCTAGAAATTTGTGCTCACTGACAATTTTTAGATTTACAATTTTTTTCATGCTCAAAAATGTTCTGCACTTTCCCACAGCGCAACTCCTTGATTTCTGTGCCTAGAAATTTGCGTCGAAATCTGTGTTGAAGCAACTTCGATTTTGTGCCAAAACAACCTTGTCAAATTTGCCTTGAATTTCGTGCTGAAGTTTCCTCGATTTATCCACTGGTAGTGACTAAAATATTCCTTGAAATTCGTGCATGGTGACAGCAAAGACCCTCATCGAAAATCACGCTGAACAATCCCTCAAAATTCATGCTGTTGTTTGCCTCAATTTTTGTGGAATGTCTCCTTGATTTTCGTGCTCCTCTCCTTGGATTTCGTGCCTCCTATGGTTGCCTCCTTCCTAGAAAATCGAACCCTTCTCTTGTTGAAATTTCTCCTTCAAGTTTTCCTCAACTCTTCTCTTTATGCTCTCTCAAGTGTGAAGTGAAGAATGAGCCTCACTTTTCCCCTTTTGTCTCTTAGAAAAGATTGAATCCCTAAACCTAGGATCCAATGGATGAGATTTAATCTCCAAATTTCAAGATGTGTGCTTGAGATTAACTCTCTTAATTGACCCCCCTCACACATTGACCCCATTACTTAAAAGCCTCCTAATACCTTTTCCAAGTTGTGTCACTTATTTTATTTTTTCTAATAAAGTGATTTTTCAACTCACTTTAATATTATAAAAGTACACTTAGTACTTTACACAAAGTCTCTTTAGAAAGTACAAGTGACTTTAATATTAAAAGTACATGGTACAACACTTATAAATATCTTTTCCACCAATGACATTAATATAACTCATAAATTTCACCAAGATAAAAGTCATAACTAGGCTAAAAGGGATAAATGCCTAGTAACACCTCTCCTTGGTATTATTTCCAACACTCCCTCTTACCAAGGAAGGTGTTGCTCACTACTCCCATCCTGTATTTGAAGAAAACACACTTGCCTCTTGGTAAAGCCTTGGTGAGAATGTCTGCTACCTGCTCATCATTGGATATATACTCAAGCTTCACTGTCCCTCGTTGAATCCAGTCTCTGATCTCTATATGCTTTGATCGATTGTGAAATACTGGATTCCCAAAGAGTTTAATACAACACTGATTGTCACAGTAAATCGTAGTTGGTCTCATATCTAACCAAGTCATGAAGCATCTTGCAAAGCCATAATGCCTCACACCCTGCCTGACTGGCTGCCATATACTCTACCTCTGCACTGCTGAGTGCCACTAACTTTTGTTTCCTGCTGAACCATGACACAACTACCGATTCCAATGAGAAACAACATCCGAAAGTGCTCTTCTGGTCACTGACACTGTTAGCTCAATCTAAGTCTGTGCAACATATCAATCTGGCCCCATCACATCTGACATAGTCCAACCTATAATCCACTGTGCTTTGTAAGCACCTCAACACATGTTTTGCAGCCACCCAGTGTACTCTCCTGGGCTTCATCATGACTCAATGAGTTCACTGCAAAACAAATATCTGGTATAATGTTGACTAGATATATCAATAATCCAATTAGCTGACGATACAAAGTGGGATCCACCAACTCGGGATTAGCATCATGAAGCTTCTCCCAGATGGTGATCATAGGTGTAGCCATAGGCCTGCAACCATCCATATGGAATCTCCTCAAGATATCTCCTGCATACCTGCCTTGGCCCACAAAGATGTGCCCATCCTCTTGCCAAACCTCCAATCCCAAAAAGGAATGCATCAACGCCATATCAGTCATATCAAACTTTGAAGCAAGATCTCCCTTGTAGTGTGGGTTGAGACTGCCCTCCCTTGTGATAAACAAGTCATCCACATACAAAATCATAATGAGTGGATCATCACCTACAAGGATAAAGTATAGCTTTGGATCTGCATCACTCTTCTGGAAACCCATCTCTGCTGCAAGTAGGAATCTATTCTCTTGTACCATGCCCTCAGTGCTTGCTTTAGTCCATACAAGACTTTCTTCAACCTACATACATGAGACTCCCTCCCATGCAACTCAAAGCCCTCAGGCTACTCAATGTACACCTCCTCCTATATAACATCATTGAGAAAGGCGATCGTCACATCCATTTGGTGAATCTTGTAGCTCATCTCAACTGCTGTAGATATCACTACTCTAATGGAAGTATAACGAACAACCGGTGCAAAGGTCTCCTCATAGTCAACTCCCTCTAATTGTGAGAACCCCTGAGCCACAAACCGAGCTTTGAACTTCTCAACGCTGCCATCCGCAACATGTTTGACCTTGTAGAGCTACCTGGAAGTCACAATTGAGTTCCCATCAGGTCGTGGCACTACCTTCGAGACATAATTCTTCATGATAGAGGCATACTCCTCCACCATGGCATCCCTTTAGATTCACTGTCTAGCGGCCTCCTCAAAAATAGCTGGTTCTGTCTCCACAACATTTGCCATGAAGCCACCCAACCTCTATGGTGGTCTACTCTAACTCATTGACCACTTGGGTCTCCCCATTACCTCCTGAGCCTCCTTTAGGGTCTCTCGAAGCCATCTTGGCTTCCTCTTTCCTGCAGTAGCCTCCTGTGGTGGTATGGGAAAATCCTCAACTGGTGCCTCTCCTTCTAGCAAGGAAGGCTCTGAAATAACCAAAGGGGATCTTGAACTCTGAGATATTGTGCCTAAAGATCATGCACCAAGTGAACCGATACTCTATGAACCTATCACCCTTGAAGAAGGTGAACCTCTTGATCTTGATGTACCACCTAATGCACCTGAAACTTGTGGTATGGCCTCCTGCTAAGGAGCCTGTTGCTCCACCTAATCAACCTCTGGAGACCTCCTCAAAGCCCTCTCTTCCTCAAATGTCACATCTCTCCTCAGGACAATCTTCCTTTGTGTAGGAAGATATATGCGGTAGGCTCTGCTGGTCTCACTATAACCCATGAGGATGCCCCTCTCTACTGTGGGTTCCAGCTTCGTCATCCTCTCCTCAGGGATATGTGAATATGTAAGGCACCCAAATATCCTGATGTGCCCAACTTTTAGATTCTTTCCGGTATATGTCTCCTTAGGAGTCTTGCTCCCCAAGACTTTGTGTGGGCTCATGTTCTACAAATATACAACAGTGTTCCTCCTACAAGAAGAAAGGTAAACTCTGATCATGTAGCATCGCTCTAGCTGTAAACATAATGGTCTTGTTCTTCCTTTGTGCCACCCCATTCTGCTAAGGGTTATAAGGCACAATGAGCTCCCTCTTGATGCCAACACTCCCACAAAAAGCTTTCATCTCTGCCGAAGTGTACTCACCCCTATTCTCTGATCTCAACACCTTGATCTTCCTCCTTGTTTAGTTCTCTACAAGAGCCTTAAACTCTTGGAATCACCATAAAACCTCATCCTTGGCCTCTAGGAAGTAAATCCAAGTCCTCTTGGAGTGGTCATCAATGAATGTCACATAGTATTCATATCCACACAATGAGACATGGGACATAGGGCCACATACATTAGAATGAATCAAATCAAGGATACCTGTAGCTCTACTGTCATTGCTCTAGAAAGGTGTCATGGTGTACTTTCCCAAAGCAGACCCCCTACACACATCATGATGCTCAGTGCTGAAATATGGCAACCCAGTAACCATCTCCCTCAACATCTTGAAAGCTCCATGGTGCATGTGGGCCATTCTCCTGTGCCACATATCACATAAATCACTGCTACTAGTATGCTTTACCATAGCTTGAAGAGGCTGAAACATGAGACTGTATAGGCTCCTACTGCGAGCTCCAATCACATAAGCAGACTCGATACTGGATCCTCTAGGATATATCAACACTTGTCCCTTCTGGAACGGTACTTCATACCCCATGTCCTCCAAGTTGGAAACAAATATCAAACTCTTTCAACCATGGAACACAAAGAACATCTGTCACCCTCAGAGGAGGTGATGAGTCCCTCTGAAATGAAACTTTCCCCATACTTTCCACCTTGACTTTGTTGTTGTCGCCAACAACCTCCATGTCAATGTCATCCTCCAAAAGGCTCATGAAGTGCTCTCTAACTCCAGTCATATGGCAAGATGTTCCGCTGTCTATGAACCATGCATAGGAAGATGTGACATGAGTGGCTAAACTTAACACCAAAGCACACTCTGAATCAAACATAGCCGCAAAGTCATCCCCATCTGTTGAAGCCACAACTCCTTGTTCATTCTTGCCCTTCTTGTTGGGACACTTAACAACATAGTGACCCATCTTCCCACAAGCAAAGCATTTCACTTTGCTCATGTCCTTCTCCTTAGCCTTCTGCTTCTCCTTATCCTGCTTTGCTCCACTAGATGACCCCTTCTTGATCTTCTTGCCCTTCTTTCCCTTTGCTGTAAGAGCAACGTTCTCCTCTTCATCTCCCCCACCACTCTTGTTGCCACTTTTCATACTCCTTCTGATCTCCTCTTAGAGGAAACCATTTGTTGAAAGAATTTGTTGAAATGCATGCCACAACCCTTGAAATTTGTGCTGGTGTTTGCCTCGATTTTTGCGCTAACTGTCTCCTTGATTTTCGTGCTCCTCTCCTTGGATTTCGTGCCTCCTATGGCTGCCTCCTTCCTAGAAAATCGAACCCTCCTCTAGCTGCAAATTCTCCTTCAAGTTCTCCTCTCTTCTTCTCCTGATGCTCTCTCAAGGGTGAAGTGAAGAATGAGCCTCCCTTTTCCCCTTTTATCTCTTAGAAAAAATTGAATCCCTAAACCTATGATCCAATGGATGAGATTCAATTTCCAAATCTCAAAATGTGTGGTTGAAATTAACTCTCACAATTGATCCCCCTCACACATTGGCCCCATTACTTAAAAGCTTCCTAGTACCTTTTTCAAGTTGTGTACCTTTTTCTATTTTTTTCATAAAGTAAATTTTCAACTCACTTTAATATTAAGAAAGTACACTTAGTACTTTACACATAAAATCACTTTATAAAGTACAAGTGATTTTAATATTATAAAAAGTACATGGTACAATAGTTCTACGTACCTTTTCCACCCATGACATTAATATAACTCATAAATGTCACCAAGGCAAAAGTCATTAATGTGTCTACTAGGCTAAAGGGGATAAATGCCTAGTAACACGTCTCCTTGGTACTATTTCCAACAAGGAGAACTTTACAAAATAGGAGCTAGAGAAGCTAGATTCTCCTTCCAAATTATGGCAACCACAACGGCCAATGGAATCTTCTCAAAATCTGAAAATTACAAGCCCCAAAAGGTCCACGGCCTAGCTAACTTGCAGCTATCCTCTAACGCTCATGACCTCTTTGAAATTTATGCTGAAGTGCTTGAGAGGTCCTACAAAATATAATTATAGTTTTCCAAGATTGCTCTTTAAGACTTTTGTTGCCAAAAGCTCCAACTATGGGCTGCAAAACAAAAGAGAGTATTAGTGTAGGGAGAGAGCAAATTAAACAAAACATAATACAAATTAATATACAAGACATAAAATAAAGTAATGGGAGTAAACTCCATACTTGTTTAGCTTAGGAAATTACTCTTAAATAACTCTAAATCAAAGAAGCATGTAATTTAAATGAATAAATGATTCAAGTAGATAATGAGTGAGAAAAACTTCCCCTTTTACTCCTCTTTAGATGAAAGACTTGGATTGAAAATTGATGAGTCTTGAGCCACTTTGAATCCGGGAGTGAGTTGATCTATGTGAGACTTCTCCCACGCCCAAATGGATTCCTACACACAATTTCAAATAGATTTCTTCCTACACACTAGAAACAAATATTAGCTTGTAAACAATTAGAGCATCACAATGGGTGAGATAGACCAAGTATTCCTCCAAAAATAATTTGTTAAGCTCACTTCTAGAATGCTACTCTAAATCAAGGATATGTGAAAGATAGCTTGCACATAACAATCTAAGATATATGGAAAATATAAGCTAACAACATTCAAATATGCAATAGAATTGAAGCATAATAACAAATTATGGAAGGATATTACCTCAAAATGCCAAGAGAACACCACCAAAATTGCCCCAAAGTTTTTCATTATATTAACAAATTGCAAGTACAAAATGACATAGTTTCGTTAAGCCCAGTAACTCATAACATGAATACATAATGAGAGCCCATTGCTCACTTAAATTGAAGCTTGGAAGCCAATCCCAACGCAAATGGTGACGATCCCAAAGCAAATGGATGACAATCCCAGTGCTCCTGCATGCAAATTCGAATTTCCCAAGTGGCAACTCAATTTCTTCCTTAGAGGCCCATGTAATCCTTGATGAGGGAGATTTTGTTGAGATGAGGGGACATTTGAAAGAGTGAAGTGGAGTGGTAGGAGACCACTCTCCACCTCACTCAAGTGAACTCCAACCCAATCTCAAGCGAACTCATGATATCTCCTTGAAGCTTGAGTTAACCTTCTCAAATCGTGGATCTTGTTACTTGAAACTCGTTTTTCTCCAAGAAATTTGATTTCCCTTTTTGTCACATGTTCTTTTCTTGATTCTTGGTCCATGGTGGAGTCCACATCACTCTTTAACTCCTTGATGATTTTCTACCTCATTTCCACATCATTTAACATGTGTGGATATTTATTTTCTCCAATTTATTTAATTGTTGGGCTAATTTATTCACACATTTCTCACTAAACTTAGGAAAAGTGGGTTTTGAGGTTCTAGAATTTATTTTTTTACGCGTCAAAGTGTACCATAGTAGAAAGTTGAAGGTGAGAGGTGTAATTTTGAGCACACAGACCTTAAAAAATTTATTCAAATTTCCGTCTTGTGGGAAATTAAAAAAATTAAAAAATTGACCTTTAAACCTATTCAAACTTTATGAGTGATCTAGTATGGTAATATACAATGACTCTAGACACTAGAACTCATCCAAGGCCTCATCATCAAGTCACACTCCGACTTTGGGGCTTTGCTTGGAGGAAAAATCTCAATTAATTATTAAGTCCTCAAAAGCACTTAATAATTAACGAAGTAAAAAAACCCTGCCAGAGTAAACTCATTTGATGACAAGTTGTTATGTAAAAAATTAGTTAATTTTAGGTTATTATTTAATTTTAGTTTTAATTAGACGAAAGGGCACGATCATATGATCATGCCCTTTCCCAAAGGGTGCCCATGGCGGTATATAAGCCAGGCAACCCATTGTAAACAATCATATGTATTTCATCATTTTAATAAAATATTTATGCATATATTTTTTGTGTATCATAAGTTTTCTGTTTCATCTGGTATCAGAGGCATCGAATCCTCCTAGTGCTGGTTTCACTGACATGGGAAACTCCAACAGTTCATCCGACTTCATCTACTAAACTCTGTCCTCGTTCCTATAAAAACCCCGCTTCCCCGCTGCGTTTATCCTCTACATTCCGTCACTTCCATCCGCTGTCCATCCAGACTGCTCCCCCCAGCACCCTCGTCCGCTGTCCATCCACCCGGAAAACTGCTGCCTTCGTCACCCTCATCTGCTGTCCATCCGCCCAGAAGACTGCTGCCTCTGTCATCCCCGTCTGCTGTTCATCCGCCCGGAAGACAGCTGCCATTGTAGTGTGACTCTTGCGGTCCATTGCTGTGGGCTTTGTGGTGATATTCGCACAAGGTCGACGGTCAAACAGCGAGGACCATTCGCACGCGACTTTTCAAGTAAAAGTGACCATTCAGCCAGGTGTGACTATCCATACAAATACGTGACGGTCCACAGTAAATATAATATAATATATTTATAACATCAAATATATAACGTTTATTTATATATAACGTCAAAATATAGATAACAACGTATATAATATATATATATTATATATATATAATATAATATATATATATATATGTATTATATATAATACATAATTTAATTTAGTTATAAGTTATATATATATATATATATATATATAAAGTTAAATTTAATTAATTAAAATATTTTGATTAATTAAAAAAAATAATATATATATATATAATTTAATTAATTAAAGTTATATATAAGTTAATTTAATTAAATTAAATTTATTTTAATTAATTAGAAGTTATATGTATAAAATTTATTTTAGATAAAAAAAAAAGAGAGGAAAAATATTTTAGCTGGCAAATAAATACACGCCACTGCAAACCCGCTCAATGTTGACAATGACAACGGCGGATTTTCAAAAAAAATTGTTGGACGCGGAGCATAAGATAAATAGCAACCACGATGAGGTTAGTAAAAGATTAGATGAATTCAAGATCAAGCTTGAGGGACAGGCTGACCAAATAAAAAATCTTCAAGATACGACAAATCGAATAGAAATAAAGATGGAAAATCAACATGTCCAAACAGAAGCAGACATCAAAGAGGTCTTAACAATGCTGAAAATTCCGTGTAAAAAGACGAATTGTACACCCGAACAACTATTAAAAGAAAATGAAGAGAATCAAGAACATGTCTCATCAGATTCAACAAAGTCAAAAGACTCTCATGAAAAGGTTGAATCCCCAAAAAAAGCAGCGACACCCCACCAAGAAGCAAGTAACACGCCCTTTCAAACAAGCAACTCTGGGATAACCTTACCAATCAACACCCTTTTTTCGCTCAACCATTAGCAACATACCAGAGAAGGGCAAAAGTCGAGATGCCTAAATTCGATGGAAATGAAAAAAACAATGTTGCATGGGTAAATAAAGCAGAAGAATACTTTGAGATATATGACATCAATGACGATGACAAAAAGCTCAAACATGCATCCAAAAAAGTGGAAGGAGAAGCATATAACTGGTATATGTGGTGGAAAAAAACGACACACGTCATTAGCTGGAGAAAATTTAAAGATGCATTTTTTAAAAGATTCCAAGGTGTAAGAGAAGAAGAGTTCTTTTCAAAACTCATCAAGTTACAACAAGAAGGAAGTGTGGACGAATACACTCAAGAATGGGAGACCTTAGTAACACGAGTACCTGGGTTATCATAATCTCGTTAGATTCAATCATACGTCTCAGGACTCAAATCCCATTTACAAGCAGAACTTGAGATGCATGACATTACATCAATAGAAGTAGCAAGACGAAAAGCAAAAACAATCGAAAAGAAATCCGAACCAATATTTTGGTCAAAAGCGGAAAAAACATATTCAAGACAAAGGATACCTCAGTATATGGACAACAATAATACAAGATACGTTCCACCACATCGTCGTGAAGATGAAAAATCTAATGTGGAAATGCAAAGGATAAAAGAGGGTAAATGTAAACGCTGTGGTGAGAAGTGGGACCCCAAACATAGATGTGCTAAAGGAAAAGAACCAAAGAACCTATATAATTGTGAAGCAACTAATGATTCAAACAGTGAAGACTCTGACATAGAAGAAATAGAAGGTGCTCCAGAATTCTCACCAGAATTAGATGACGGGAGTATTCCGCAAGTGTCATTATCAGCCATGATAGGTATATCACAACCTCAGACTTTAAAGTTAAAAGGACGCATAAAGAAGAACAACGTAATGGTTCTCATCGACTCTGGAAGCACACAATTTTCTAGATGCAACCATGGCCAAGAGACTCAATATCTTTTCATTTCCCTTACCAAACATGACGGTGATGATAGCTAACGGTAGGAAGATTGAAAAGGTGGGGAAATGCCATAAGGTCAATTTGCAGATTCAAGACTTTAATCTAGAGTCTTCGTTCTTCACGGTACCTTTAGGAGGAGTAGATGTAGTTTTAGGTATCCAATGGCTACGAACTTTAGATACTTATGCCGCCAACCATCAAGTACAATTTATAAAATCCAAATGAGGAGGTCAGTACAAACTACACAGATTCCAAGCACCAGAAAATCAAGTTGTATCATCATCTCAGATGATGAAGCTGAGGCGAAAAGAAGCACCTGCTTATGTAGTACAATGTCACCAATTAGAAATGTTATCTGCAAATATGACCAAAGAAGAGTCACCTGAGATACAAGATCTAATTCAGAAGCATGAAAAAGTATTTCAAGACCGACCTATGAAAAAGCCATACCGATATCCACATCACCAAAAATCGGAAATTGAGAGATTAATTCAAGACCTTTTAAAGTGTGGAACCTTGATCATCTTGGAATATTTGATCAAGTGGAAGGACTTCCCCGAAGAAGACGCTTTCTGGGAGAATGAATCATTGTTCAACGGCATCCGTCGTTACTAATGCTTTGAGGACAAAGCAGTCTTTCGAGAGGAAGGCAATGTTATGTAAAAATTAATTAGTTTTAGGTTTATTATTTAATTTTAGATTAATTTAGACGAAAGGCCACGATCATAAGATCATGCCCTTTCCCCAAAGGGTGCCCATGGAGATATATAAGCCTGGAACCCCATTGTAATCAATCATCATCTGTCAATTAATCATTTTAATAAAATATTTATACATATATTTCTGTTCATCAAGAAGTTTACGCTTCACCCCATGGGTCTCCATATGAATCGAAGATGCCTGTAGATCCTCTACAATGGTCCAAGTGGTGGAATGAATGTTGCCATGACATCGTACAGGTGTTGGGGCATCTACCAAGAGTGTAGGGCTCCTGTAGGGGGTCTATTGGGCATAGTGTACCAACCATGTCACCATCGTCCAAAAGTGGATTGCTAGTAGTCTTTGAACATCCATGAAGATTTGAGAAGTGTTCTTTGCTGCTGTGGAGGCCCATGGCTCTCTATGGACACCCTACATGTGCCAATGTGGACCTCTAGGGGTCAGGATCCCATATAGGGAAGCCAAACCCAAATGGAACCACCTGCAATCTCGTATAAGATCTAATGCATCCCCTAGGCTTCCAGTACAATCAGTCATTAAAATAATCGAGTAAAAGAGCGTACAAACCATGGATAGCAAAGTGGGCACTTCATAAATGACATGCCCTTCCGTAGTGGGCTTTGGCATGTGCTAGTGTCTCCAGGCTCGAAAGGGGGTTAGCCAAGTACCTTATTAGGTGGTTTCAGCCCTTAGAGGGGACATATGTCCAAGGTACATCCTTCTAATGGGGGTGGCAAGTGACAAATAGGTGAGATGGAATACGGAATGAGAGGGGCAGCCCTGGGCCACATAATAGGGGTAGCTAGATAAGGGGAAGCCCGCACTTGAGCATATAATGTATACAAGGGGGTAGTCGTCGCACATGAGGTGCCCCGACCTTGATTTTTCCACCCTTCTTTATATGCCTTTTAGCTTTTATGAATTATCTTTAATTAATTGCTCGAGCTCAAAGGACAAAAGCGTAATGTGTATAATATAGCAATGATTACCCTTACTGAGGTAAGGTGGTTCATTACCTTCCAGAGGTTGGGACAATCACGAGTTCCAGAATGATAGAGGAGGCTCATCTAGGGCCTATGGAACCAAGGTGATGGCCATGGGTGGTGTAAAGCTCATGTGTTGGCTTTTGCCCACATGCTAATTATTTCGTCCTGGCCATCTTTTGCATTTTGTGGTACAATTTCCTGTCAAATGTGGCCAATTATGCTTTTTTCTTTTTCTTTTAATTACTTCAACCTTCAAGGCATCATTCTGGACCTGACCCAAGGTGGGGGCAAGGGAATAGAGAGGCTAGCCTTATGTGGACCCAAGTGGGAGAAATGATGAATGGGGGTATAGTGAGTGGAAAGGGAGTAATATGTGCGGGTAGAACAGGACCACGCACCCAAAATCGGGGTTTCCCAAGTAGTACCACCCTAGAACCAAATGGTCAATAAAGGAGATCCCATGGGAGTAAGATCCAAGGGTAACAACCAAAAGAGACCAAGGGACAATAACACAAACTAAGCCCACTCTTTCCGCCAAATCCCCCCATCAATCCATACCCAAAAGTATCCATGATAATTAAACCCAATACTCAATTATGAAATGACAAGACATACTTTTAGATTCGAGAGGCCCACCTTCAAACATACGATCAATACAGGTGGGTGAGGGGCCACATGGTTGGCTCAGGTGGCAGAGAAATGGCACAACGAGATAGTAGGAGGCATTAAGAGGCCGTTGGTTATCGGCTGAGGCTCATCATGGAGAAAAATTTCTCCTGGGGGATATCACCCACAAAGTGGTGGGTAACATGTAGCAAGGAAAATAAATCTTGAATGGAAGGCTTCTCTCTGACACGGATCCCTTCTAAGGTATACGAGTCATAGAGATGAAACAGATGCGAGTTATAGTCCATTAGCAGGTCAAGGTTGGTCAGTTGAATGGATTTGGATCACTTCTCATATCAGAACGCTTCCTTTGATAAGATGCTCAGCTTTAAATGGCAATTTGACTATTCTTCTTCGACTTCTAGCACAAGGATCATGGGTACTTGATCTTTACTCATTTGACTGTAATTTAGTCACTGATCAGGGCTTCCCAAAAGGTTTCTCCCTCTGCTTCCATTTGAATATTTCGAGACCCTTTTCTTCTAGCAAAATGGTCACAACAAATATGCACTCATAGTCCATTTCATGTTGTCTTATTTTGCAGAGGGGGGAGATTTGTCAATAAACTTCTCCTTGTGATGGATTTTTCTTTTACTCTTGCCTGGGCATGTCCTCTCCTAAGCTCTGATACAATGTTAAACTTGGATTAACATGTAACATGTTCCTTGCTTAAGTCCATCACTTCATTAGCCCATTATTAATTCTATTAGTCCATTACAAATCATATTTACCATTAACTAAAAGAACATCAAATGTAAATGCAAAAGACAAGCCAAGAAAAGAGAACACAAGGATTGGCTCAAGCCAGGGAAAAAACCCAAGATGGGGAAAACCCTTGAAAAATTCTTCTTATTATCAAAATCAAATTATCAACACACAGAGAAAGTACAATCAAAGTCAGAACTGACTTGCCATGAATGATGATTTGAACCACTATCCAAATGCCAAGGAGGCAACGCAATCAAGTATGTAATTATGTCCTCAAGAAGCAGCAAACAAATACTAACCAGAGATCAGGAGTAGCTTAAGCAATGGCAAAATAATATCCTAAAGGAACTGGGTACTTGCTCATATGATGCAATCTTCTTTCCTGAATGGAATAAGCTCAAGATAGTCCAAGAATGGATAGTCAAACAACATCAATGAGTTGTTGTCTAATGTTTGCAATCTAAGGCTTAAGTCTTCAGTCCTATAGTAGCATTAGACTGCTCATAGACAAAGGTTACACGCTTTGTATTGACTGCAACCTACCCTCCTTAACTGTGGCTGAGATGGAGGATACAAACAAGCCCATTCGACCCTTCCACAAGTGCCTTCAAACGTGTTCTAGTGGAAACCCTATCTGCAGCCCAAACTGAGATATGTACAAAACACAGAAAGCATTATCACTTCTTCTCTAAACTGAGGCCTGAAATAGAAGAGCACCCAAAGCCCTAAACTGCCTTCAAATAGTCCTTCAAACCTCCTTGCTGGCTGTGGCAAACCTTAAACAACTGCAGCCCTCTCTTCCACAAAAAGTTGTACCCAAACATAGATATACTTCTCATCAACTCGGCTCTTTTCCCTTAAATTCCCTCACCTCAGATCCACGCCTTATTTCAGAGGAATTATGTTCCTTGTTGTTGTTTCAAATGAAGTTGGAAGCACCTCTATATATAGGAATTGGAGAGGGTCAAAAAACATATCGTTTGGACTTGAAGGTGGTGAAGCTGACCTTGACCATTTTACATATGGGAGTGCATAAAATCAGAAAGACATTTCGCCGTAACAAAATTCGATGATCTTTAGGTCGATTTTGGTCCTCTCAAAAAGAGGAATACTATGTCCCAAATGTCTTCCTCAAAGGAGTTGTCCAAAGTGGAATTTGGCCCTAGTTGCCAATTTTAACAGCTTCAAAGGGCCAATTCGATTCACCCAAAGAGGAGGCTGATTCAGTTGCTAGTGGCTGGGATTTTCATCAGAAGGCCAAGCGAATCATTTTTTGAGGCAAAGTCAAGCAGAGAGAGATTTCAGGTAGTTCCAGTAGGGCTTGCGCAAGAACTACGCAAAGGTTGCGTAGGGGCATCTCGTGTAGCCCAAATTGAGCCAGTTTTAGGATTCAGATTGATTGTGGAGTGAGACAATTTGTCTCACAAATATTTTGGCTAGATTATCTCTGGAGGATTGCCAGTAAGACATCGAGATTATTGTTCTCAATTTTTACTGCTGCATAATAATAAAAATAAACCCTCATTTGTTGCACCGATTTTCCCTTCAGAGTTTTTTTTGGGACTATTGTCCAAAAATTATTGTGTCGATTTTATTATGTGGGTGCATCTATTTTCTTAGTTCTATCATTTTATTTAGCTTCCGCAGAATTCAATTGTGAAAAATTGTAGTGTGATTTATTCAGTAATTATCAAAAAATTAGTAAACTACTAACCAGTTAGAAGAGTGAATTCCAATTACTAAAATTTCAGATCTTATCCACTCACCCTAGTAATTAACGATGTTTTTTAATTGTTAAAATTTTACCATTACCATTAATTGTTACAAGATATTTAAGAGTGGTTCCAACCTCACTGGATTTCATATGAAGAAAGTAGAATTTTAGACCCTTTTATTTGTTGAGTTGCACTACGCAGATTATGAAGACCCCATGGCCCAAGACACAGAGTACTTATCAAATTTTTTAGAATTCCAAAAGTCGGCAGGGCTTTCTAGCCCCTTTCTCTCTCCTCTCTCTACTTTCCTTCTCTCTCAAATTTCGCAACCCTATTGGGAATTGTATTAAATGTCGCTAGTATGATGATATTTATAAAAGGTTCAGGCAACTTGGGACTCAATCATTAGGTGAGTACACTATAGAGTGTTTTTTTCACTTGGCTAATTATTCTTGGTTTTCAATGATGAATAATTAGCTGAGTTTTTTCACTCGCCTACCTCCAAAGCTGGAGTGACGACTTAATGACTAAGTCCTAGGTCTATCCTGGTGCCTAGAGTCGATGTAATATTACCAAACTAGGACATATCTAAAGTGTCACAAATTTGAATAGATCTAGGTATGATTTTTTAATAATTTAAAAATTCCTGCAGGACGGGATTTTTTAATAAAAATGTATGTAAAATGTAAATAAGTGATGCTAGAAAATTTTGGGGGTGTATGAGTATTCAAAATCCATACTCTCCACCTCAAAATTCTTCTAGGACACACTTTGGGTGTCAAAAACTCAATATTTCCCCCTCAAAACCCATTTTTCCTAAGTTTGGTGGATATAATGGAAATAAATTGCCCATAAAATAAAGAACGAAATAAAATAAAAAAATTCTCTCCAATTCAAAGAAGAAGTATCCACCAGCTAGAAGAGGATACGTTGGCTAGCAAGGGAACTTGCACAGTCAACCATATGCCACCTATAGCAGCTCAAATCACACATGGAAGATTTCTCTCATACACTTTGGAAATTTGTTGGAGCATTGGGATCATCTCCATCTTGCCACTTGTTTCATCATCTTCATTGGAATTTTCTCCCAAATCTCTATATATGTAACCCTTTGGGCTCCCACTTCACATGGTTGGAAGTTGGAAGCTTGTTGTAAATGTTAATTTTAGGTATGTTCTATGCTTAGAGCAATTTATTTCAATTTTCACAATTAGCTCCATATCTTTTCCATATTAGCAATCACATCAGCATTAAAGTAAACTGCAGATAGAACATAAACATAAATCGCAGAA
>APFE031359028.1:0-34526 GCA_000404065.3 Pinus taeda
TGAATTTGAGCAAGCCTCTCACAGAACTGAAAACATGACATATAACAGAAACCATTCATTGCCAAAGGACAGGCCTACAATTCTGCCAAAGAGGTGGGTTCCTCTCTCCTATGATGACCACCTTTGCCACCCTTACGAGGCCTCTGTTGTACCTCAACCTCTGTGGATGATGAATGGTCATCACCTTGCTCATAAGTCTCGGTATCTGACATGGTTTTGGAGCAAGATGGGCAAACTGAAGGACAAATTGGACTGTTGCCTCTGCCTGCAAAAATGCTGAGAAGTATGCTTGATCGATTTAGCACGTAGGAGGGCGATTTGGTCGATTTAGAGTGCTTCTGGACAAAACAGGTCGAGTGGTCGCGCCCCTGCTCTGAGTGGTCGCGCCCCGCCTGAGTGGTCGCACCCTTGGGAAAACTGCACTGCAGAAGGTGCTCTGAGTGGTCGCGCCCCACCCAACTGGTCGCGCACCGAGTTTGAGTGGTCGCGCCCCCTGAAAATGAACCCGACTTGCTCCAAATCGCCTTCTTGACCTCTCACTTGTTTTTGCAAGCTCTCAAATGCATAATGAGGCTATGTAGAGGGAAATTTAGTCTTTATAGGTCCAAATTTGAAAAAATTAAATCACCAAACCCACTTTCTAATGTTTTTGCTTTGACATTCACTTTAACACTGTTTTAAGTTCACTTTGTCCTGAATTTGATCTTTTGAGTGCTTTAACTCCGTTCTTTTTGCAGGTTGACCATCTGATGGACTTTGGCGAGGAAACCAGGGTTATTGCCAACATTTTGAAGAATTTTGCTTATTTTTACAAATTTCACATGACCTTGGGTTTAAAAACAGGGTTTTTAAAACCAAGGTATAAATAAGCTGTAGCTGATGAAAAATATCAATGGAACATATTTACATACCTCCTTCCGGCTTGCTGGGGACTATTAGACCTTTGAATCATGACCTTGCAGTGATTTTGACCAAAACCCTAGACCTAAGACTTGGGATTTCAAGACAAAAATAAAACAAGTGTAACACAAGCTCATTCAAATGATATGACCTGATCCAGCAAAGACAAGAAGGGAACAAAGACCAGCTCCTCCATCAGTGTTATGGCATGCCTAACGGGATGCAAAACTGATACTGATGAGACACCTACCTATGCATATGCAAAGAGCTTTTGATCACCGATGGAGGGCTCAAGACCGACGCTAACAGTCAGCACCTTTTTAATTCACACAACAATGTCTATCCTGTTCTGGATGTTCAGTGCTATCAGCTGGTCACCAGTACAAGTATTCAAAAAGTGAATCAATCGAGTGGCTTGCTCAGGCTTATCTGCTAGTAATGTTCTGGCTTTATGAGTTTCATGCTGAGCTACAGCCATCAATTCTATTTGGTCAAAAATGGTTTGTATTCTTGCCATTATTCAACAAGAGATTGGCCAATTTTATTCCACAAAATTGTTTTTATCTCAGTCAGGGTTCTATGGAAAGTGAGGCCTTTCTCCAAGGCCTTTATCTTATTTTCTAGGGCCTTTACTTCCCTGGTTTTCTCAGCAATTGTCATCTTTGACTTATCATAACTAGCCTCAATCTTGGCTAGATTTTCTTTGGTTTCCTTCATCTCTGCCAGTTGCAATTCAAGAGCCTTAATCTCTTTCATCATGGCCTCCATACTTAAGCTGGCCTCTTGTACTGCTGCTGCTGTTGGATCTGCTGAAGTTGATGCACCTGCTGTTGAAGTTGAACCTGGGGAAGGTGTTGCTGTAGTAACTGTTGTTAAAGGAGCTGTTACTATTGGAGCAGTTTGGGATGGTTGAGGGGTCTGGCTTTTTCCCTCGCTGAGCTTCCTCCAATACTTTCTCTGTTTCCATTATCCTTTCATTCATCCTCATAAGTAGACTGACCACATCCTCTACTTCCTGTTGTTGTGCCACTTCTGCAGTCTGAGGATGTAAGGTGACCGGCAGCTTCATTTGTTTTCTCAATGCTGTTATGTCTTCCTCCTTTTTTCTAATCAAGGCCTGGGTGCCTTTGGGATCTTTGGGATCATGTCCCAACTCTATGATGATCTCCTCCAAGGATTTTATCCTATTATCCTTGGCCAATGATGAGGCCTTTTCGAGCTCTAATTGGGCAGAAGTATTGTATAGAGAGTTTTGCAATCTGTGGGCCAAAAGAGCCTTGTCTACCAATGTAGAATACACCATTTCTCCCGTCTGCTTATGTAACTCAATCTAGTCTAAAGGATGTATATCTTTTGCTAGGACCTCCAGATTGGTTCTGATGTAGTCTGCAACTGACTGTGGCTGTTGTGTAGTCTGTTTTTAAGTGACTGAGTGTCATCTTCCCTGCTTCCATATCATAGGCTACCATTAGCCTTTGCTAATTTGTTGGAGCCATTCTCATTAACTGGTTGTAAAGCTGAAACCTTATAGGCTTGTTTCTAGCTTTAATCTCTATGAATGCCTTCTTTATATCTAAGCCCCTTTGGGCCTGCTGTTTGGAGGATGAAACCTCCCCACCTGGTTGTTTATCTTGCTCCTGCTGAAAGGAGTTGGCTGATGTTTCCAAAATAGGAGGGATCTGCTGCTCAGAAGTCCCCTCACCCCTGATGTTTCCTATGGTCTCTTCAGTGATTTCCTCCTCGGCATAGGGGTTTAGCCTCTGCCTTTTTTCTCCTTGCTGGTCCATGGATGTCCCTGTGGGTGTACCATCTGTTCTATCCCTCTTTTTACCTCTTTCCTCATTGTGAGGAGTTTGCAGCACAAGGATTTCAGGTGCTTTTGTTTGTGTTAAAGGGCTTTGTTCTTGACCCTTTTCCGGATTTGAGGATGGCTGCTCCTCCATTGTGCTTTGTTGTTCAAAATGCTCAATTTCTTTCCCCTTTTCTGCTGATGATATGACCTCCTTAGCTGGTTGTCTTGAAGTAGCAGTTGATGTGCTTGCTCCCACTGGTTGAGGCTGTGTGAAGGTGACCTGTGCAACATAATCCAGGTCAATCCTTTTCTCAATTTCTTTCATGTCTTTCTCTAATTTTTCTTCTTCAGTGAGCTCTTCATCATCTAAGGTGCCCTCTACCCATTCTGGTTGATTGGCATATTGTTCAATGTGGGGAATTGGCTGGTGCACATATCCTGAAAGCCTGTGTTTGGTTCTTCTAAGGCTTATAAAGTGTTCAGAGTCATATGGTGCCCAGTAGAAGCTCTGTTTCAACATGAGTTCTTGTCCTAACATGTTGTCTGCATCCTTCCCTGCTTCTTCTCTTTTGTTAAAAACAAAGGGACCCAACTGGCGTCTGATTTTAAGTTGTGCCTTCTTGTTTTTCCCATGGAAATGGGTCAAGTCTGCATTACTAAATTGCTTGAAATATTCCAAGGCAAAAAGTCTCATAGGGACATATCTTAGCAACTTATAGGGAGATAACTCACACCCATAAATTCTGATTACTGTGTGGTTTTGGAAGAAGTACCAATCACCAATGTTGTAGCCCTTAGAAAGATGCAAGATCCTTTGCATTTTAGCAGTAAATCTGGTAGGAGGAGTCACCATCAATAGGCAAGTAGCTGGGTAAATGAATAGGTCAATAAACTCACAATATGTGTATGGAGAATGGTGGACTTCATGGAAAACTGAGGTCCAATAAACAACATATCTCCTCTCTCCCTTTGGGTCTAATCTCTTGAGAGGAACCTTGAAACTATCTGGGTGATAGTAGAGCAGCAAGTGGTATATATAAGAAGTGTATTTAAACACTCTTTCCCTCTCCATCATCATGAATTGTTCATGTATCTTGTTTTCTATGAATGAGGCATAGTCATACATGACAACAGGGGGCTGCCCTGGGGTGAATATGGTTAGGAGAAAGAATACAGTCTCATCCACAAATTCTCCTATTTTGCATCCTAAAATGTATGAAATCATGTCCACCATGAGCTTGCCTATTTCATTAAATGAGGCCTGATGATAGGGAGGAGGATGATCGTATTGGCACTGTGGCTCCATAAACAACTGACTAACTCTTGATATTTTTGCCTTAGAGAGTCTTGCACCCTGATCCAGCAAGAGTTTCATTGTGAGGGGAACCAGAGGCTGAGGAGGCTCAAAGTTCATCATGTCATTTATTGCCTGAGGAGTGATATAGAATAGCACAGACCCATCTGGACTGAGAATTGCCCTCAGAGTGGGTTCATAGTGTGCATGGCATAGGTGGATGAAATCAGGTAGCACATTGACTTCTGGAAGGTAATAGAGGGGCATGCTGGATTGCCAAATCCTTAGAACATCAGTGTTATTTTTGTGATTGTGTTTGAATTGGCACACCACTTTGAGGTGAGAAGTAAGGCCCACATATCTTTGGTCTGAAAGTCTTTGTTTGCTAATGGTAGCCACTCTAAGTCCATGTGTGGAGCATTTAAAGGAGCTATGTTCAAGGCCACTGGAGTCTCCATAATTTATACTTGCTGGTATTGATTGCAATGTGGGTGCAAATAGCAATAGGAATTGGAATTTAAGCTCAGAGGATATTAGCAAAAGTACGAAAACTGATTTTCTATCTCAATCCATTCTCTGTATATGAAGTTTATGATGAACAACAAATTTACAGCACTTTGACTGGGTTTTTCACACAAATTTGCCAAATCACAGGCTTTGTAGGAAGAACGCCGAGAGGATTTGTATTGAATTTTGCCCAAGGGGGAAAAGTTTGCAGAGGGAAAGGGAAACTGAGGGTTCCTCCTTTGGGAAAATAGGTTACAATTAATCGGAACGGGGGGCTCGGCTAATTTAACTCAATGTTTGAGCGATTTGTGGAGTTTGTGGGCGGATAAGGATGAACAGAGTGTAGGGATGACGTCATCATGACGTATTTTTTGTCGGGTAGCGGGTACGGAAGATGATGTGGCGTCTGACGTAGATGATGATGTTATCATGACATGGTGGCAGGGTGATGACGTCAGTGGGTGACATGGTGCAGGTACAGTGTAGTGGCAGGCGACGTGGCGGCATCGTCATGCAGTGACGTAGGCAAGCGGGGAGGGCGGTAAGCGGTTTGCATTGGACCGCTTTTGGTAGGGGAGTGGTATATGTCAGGGGCGGCTCGATGCAATAGGAGGCTGACAGATGTCCCGGTGTACGACGGTGAAACCGTCGACCATAGAGTACTATTGTACTGCTACGAAGGGGCGCCCGATATTCATTAGGGTCGTTGGATCTGGGAGGGCCGATCCTACGGTGGACGAGAGGGCAAAGCGATCGGGGTTTAGTGGAAAAGCGCACCCGATAAACGTTAATTATTCGTGGCTTCGGGTGGTTAAAACCTTAGGTTTTGGGTTTAATGTTTTTACGGTGCAGGACTATGGTTATTTATTAATAAGATATTAATAAAATCCAAATGCAATGCGTGTGCTAGGTATGGTAAAGTTTCCTGCGGGGGGGTTTAGAATGGTTATTTATTTAACCATAAGTTTAAATAAATCCCAAGGGTAACGAACGCAGAGGGGCTAACAATGGGTCCCAAATGGACCTAATGTTTCCCGACTTTTAGTATTTGGCTATAGTTGCCATGGGGAAGAATATTTAGTGTTTTTTGGGGTTTTCATATAGTTTCTTGTAGAATAGGGGTGGGGAAATGATTTAGGGAGCTAGATAATAGGGTTAGATGTTAATATGAGTTCTATGGAATGGAATACAAAGGAAGGGATGCATGCTAATTTTATAGAATGGAAACTTGAGCATAAAGAAATGAATGAATTGTGGAGAAATCAACTTTACACAAGAAATGTGGTTTCTTTTCACTAAGTCAACTCAGATGTCAACTTGGTTTTTTAATAAGAATGGAGTGAAACTGGACTATTTGGGAAAATCCAAAGGTCCTTGAGGGGATGTTAGTGAATGATTTCTAGGGGAATGAAAGGGGAAGTTATTCATGCTTCCACTGTTGCACCATCAAGTCACTGCCTAGTGCCAATGCCATAAATGAGATGAGCCCTTCTTGTCAAGATGAGAAGTAATGATAACTTTGTTTCTGCAACCTCAAACTACCTACCCAGCCTAATACACCTAACATTTTTTCTTCCTTTGCATTGGGTGCACTTGAACTGGCAAACCCTGATTGTCCCATTTTATTTTGACTGCCCTCCTATCTAAATGTACCCTTATCTCTTCCAAGGGCCCAGATTAAGCAGTTGGGCTCCTTAAATTCTCTACCTAGCTACTCATCTGCCAAGCTTGAACTGTCTGGATAGGTATTGCTTTCTCTATTCTACAACAACAATTTAAACATGGCATGGTCCAGATTGAGCTGTTGGGCCATCCATCAAACGTAATAAGCAGCAGTACCTCCACATGGTAATCTTGCAAAATAAGATAGCAGTGGCATTTTGACTAGCCACTTTCATGGTCTTTAGTTTGGGGTTCATTTTCATTATTTTTTCTGACCAAATGATTTTCTTGCCTTTTGATTATTCTTTTAAGGCATACCCTCTTTTCATCTTTTAATTTTCTTTGCCTGTATACAAAATATGGAACCTCTGCAGTGTGCAGGGATGAACATATTTAGCACTTCCACTGTCAATCATGAAAAATGAAACCTATTTGTATAGGAATCTAACAGTGGCTCCACTTGGGGATGGCTTTTCCTGGTGAAAAGACAAGAACAACATGTCAGATTGCCTTATTTTTCAATTCTTGTTGTATTGTGAAACTTCCTTGTCCTGGAAACCTTTAATCTGATCTTTGTAGCTTGTATGCAATACTTTTGTAAGCTGATCTGTGTGAACATTAAAGCTTTGCTTCTTGCTGGTTTCTCTGAGTGCTTATCATTATATTCATATTTCCCAAGGCTTCCCTCTGATTTGTTTGTGGTGCATTTAACCTATACACCAAACTTGGTGTAATTCCTTGACTTTTCTTCAAAATTTGTTGCATTTGTTTCCTTATCTAACTGCTGTAAATGAAAAATGCTGAAAATGCAGATATTTACATACAATATCTAGTTGTGTTATGTTCATCCAAGGGGATCAAAATAATGTTTGAGCATTCTCCCATTGACTGGGCCTTCTTCAGTATCTGTGCCATCCAAACTCTTGAGGAAATAGGTGTTGTTACCTTGTACAACTTGAATCACAAATGGTCCTTTCCAAAGGAAATCAAATTTCCCATGTTTCCCTTTATCTTCCATCCTGGAGTCCCATTTCAGCACTTTGTTTCCTATGAAAAAGTCTTCATCTTTTTTTCTTTTATCAAAGATCTTCTTGAGTTTATCTTGTAGTATCTGAGTTCTGTGATATACTTTTTCTCTTGTCTGCTGCAAGTGTATAGTTTGATTGATCCTTCTCTGAATGTCATTAGGCTCTGCTTGTATTTTTTGCAGCAACTTGATCACAGGGATTCCTAAAGAAGAGGGGAATCTTACCTCCATTCCATAAATAAACTCATATGGGCTTGTTCCAATGGATCTTTTGGTGGTCAACCTATCTGCCCACAGTGCATTCACCAATTTTTTATGCCAATTCTTTTTATTCTCTTCCAGGATCTTTTTGATAATGTTGATGAGGCTTTTGTTAGATGATTCAGCTAGACAGTTACCTTGAGGGTAATAGGCTGTGGAATGACCTAGGATGATATGGTAATTGAGACAAAAACTGATCATTCTTTTGGACTTAAAGGCAACTGCATTTTCTGTAATGATCTTTTCTGGACAGCCAAATCTAGATAGGATATTGGTCTCTAGGAATTGTATGATGATTGAGTCATTAGCTTGCCTACAAGGGATGGCTTCTATCCACTTGGTAAAGTTATCTGTGGCTGTCAAAATCCATCTATGCTGGCCAGAAGATGAAGGGTGAATTTCCCTAATGAAGTCTAAACCCCATTGTTGAAATGGTGTTTCAGTTGTAATAGGCTTGAGGGGCAGGGGTAGCAACTTTTTCTTTCCTTCAAAGATTTGGCATTTATGGCAAGACATTACAAATTTTTTAACATCAGCAAACAGGGAGGGCCAATAAAACCCAGCCCTTAAGATTTTATCAGCTGTTGACTTCTAATATAAATGTCCTCCACAATCTCCTGCATGGAATTCTTTGAGGACTTTGTTAGTTTCATCGAAAGTTAGGCAATTAAGCAAAATAACTTCATGATTTTTCCAAAACAACACATTATCTAAGACGCAAAACCTTGAAGCTTTCATTTTCAAAAATCTCTTTTTGGTTCTGGATAACCCTGGAGGAGCTTGCAGGTTTAACAATACGAAACATATGTCAGTGTACCAAGGTGATTGTAAGAAGGCTTGATTGATCTGTGGAGTCGCCATCTCCTATTCCTTATCCAGTTCATTGATATCTAGGGCTTGAAAGTTGGTTTCAGTCATTAGTTTAGCTAGCCCTTGTCCTTTTATGAGTTTTGTTGGCTTTATCTCAATGTCATATTCTAAAATGTTGGCTATCCATTTGCCTCTTTTGCCTTCAATTCCTTCTTGAGTAAGAATGTCTTTAACCACTGCATTAGGAACATAGGAAATTATATGAGAGTACAAAATGTAGACTCTAAAATCTTCGATGGCTTTTACTAGGGCATATGCTTGTTTTTCCATGATTTTATATTTTAAAGGAGCATCTCTAAGTGCTTTGCTAAAAAAATCAATGGGTTTCTCATGTCCTAAATCATCTTTTTGTAATAGGACAGCAGTAATAGTATGCTCAGATGCAAAGGAAAAGATCATAAAATATTTATCAAACCTAGGACTTGTAAGGACAGGAGTTTTTGTCAAAGCTATCTTGATCTCCTCAAAGGCTTTCTTGGCTTCTATCATCCATTTGACTTTAGAATCTTTCTTGAGCATATTATTTAGTAATCTTATCAGCTCGGCCAAGTTGGGAATGAATCTTCTCAGGAAATTGATTTTGCCTAAAAAAGCTTGTAATTCCTTGATGTTTCTTGGATGAGGGACTTGGAGGATAGCTTGAATTCTGTCCGGGTCTATTCTTATTCCATCTCTTGAAATAATATGACCTAGGAGCTTGCCTTCTTCTAGGCCAAACAGGGATTTCTTTGGGTTTAAGGATATGCCATATTTTCTGCAAATTAGGAACACTTGTATTACATGTTTTAAATGTTCTTGGTCTGATTTTGAGAAAGCAGTGAGATCATCAAGGTATATGACTAAAAAATCATGGATTTCCTTAGCAAAGGCTATGTCCATTGCCCTCTAAAATGTGGCTCCTGCATTCTTGAGTCCAAAAGGCATTTTGACATATTTAAAAGTTCCCCAGGGTGTTGTAAAGGTTGTTTTGTCTTGATCATCTGGGTGAACTAAGATCTGATTGAATCCTGAGAAGCCATCTAACAGTGAAATCCTTGAAGCCCCCACTACCCTTTGCAGGATATGATCCATTTTTGGTAAGGGGTAGTGGTCTTTGAGAGAAACTTTGTTCAAATTTCTCAAGTCAACACAAAGTCTTATCTCTCCAGTTTTCTTTCTAGTGGGTACTAGATTTGAAATCCATTCAGAAAATATGATAGGTGCAATGATTCCGGCTTCAAACATTCGTTTAACTTCTTTTTCCATCAGGGGAAGGAGGACTGAATTAATCCTCCTCAGCTTTTGTTTAAAAGGTTTCTGATTTTCTTTCAAGGGTATAGTATGTTGGATACCAGAAGTGCCATAGGATTTAAGATCCTCATAGCTCCAAGCAAACACATCTTGGAACTCTTTAAACAACTCAATGTATTTTATCTTTTTGTCAGGAGGTAATGTTTTAGAAAGTTTTATCATTTTAGAATTTTCTATGGTCCCAATGTTACAATCCTCAATTTCTGCATTTAAGGGTTGCATTTTTGGCTTTCTAGGAATGTCATTTGAATGAAAAATATCTTCTAAGGGAGTTAAACCTATGGGCAGGAAATTATCCTTTAGTTGAATTACTTCAGATTCTTCCTCAATCATTTCACCAAAATCTGTTTGTTTTAGCTTTTGTAAGTCTGTACAGTTAAAGGTTGTGGGATGAAAAATCAGATTTGTTGTTTCAACTGATATACCTGGCTCAACTTTGTCAATTTGCTGTTGATCATCAATAGTGCTTGTGTCTATGTTTATATTTGAGAATTCTTCTTTCATTGTCAAGAAATTATTTATTTGGGTGCCATTCTCAAATACTTGCCAATTTTTTACATTATCTGGGACAATAGGCCTATGTTTGATCTCAGCAGTGAAGTGGTGATTGGGCTCAAAAGGAAGTTTACAAGTGCTGGCAAAAGTTGCCAAACTATGTGCATGTAAGTTGTGACTTCTTGGAATTTTAGTGAGCTGAAATTCTAAAAAGTTGTTAAGTAATTCAGTTGCTGCCCCCCTGTAAGACATTAGCCTGATATCATTTGTAACAAAATTTCCCTTCATTTGTTGTATAATCAAATCTGAGTCCCCTAGAATTGAAATATTAGTTTCCCCTAGAATTCTAATTTGTTTAAGACCCAATAGGAGGGCTTCATATTCAGCCATGTTGTTTGTGCATCTGAAATTTAGTCTATATGCATGACCTTGAGCATGGTCATTCTGCATGTTGTGTATCCAAACGCCTGCCCTTGCTCCTAATTTGTTTACTGACCCATCAAACTCTAAGTACCACAAGATTTCATGATTATGGCTAGCCTTGATAATTTGCAAGCTTGTTCAGTAGGCAGGTTTGGCTTTTGTAACTCATGTGATATGTCATTTTGTTTTGTAGTATCAATCACACCAAAACCTTTTTGATCTAGGGCACTAGATTGTTCATTCATGCTTTCTGTTTGTGTTATTTTAAGGAGTTTGACATCAGTTTTGGGACACATGTCAGCATTGTATAAGATAAACGAATCCATGTTAGAGTGAATAGAATAGATGGGGAAGTTTTGGGGCTTTTCTTGACTGCTAACCACATATTTCATCAATGTCTCTCGGTATAACCTCTTTGGCTGGCCAAAGAATGAAATTGTGGCATAGGACATGTCTAGCTGCAAGGATCCTTGGAGTTTGGCACCCCAAGATTTGGAAAAAAGCATACCATACTTAGGTGGAATGTCAGCCACCACCACATCCATCAAGATTGTCTTAGCTGGATATTGGACTAAAGAAACACAAAGATCTTTGATTAGGCCTAGGCACCTGACCTGATTGGAATCAAATGAGAACAAGTCCTTATAGGGTCTAGTGATGTCTAGATCTAGCTTTTCCATCACAGACTTAGGCATCAGATTATGGGAAGCGCCTGAGTCAAACATTGCACTATGTAACACTTTATCATGAATATTTAATCTCACATAGAATGGGGGAACCCCTCCATATACTGATTTACCATTGACTTTTGGACCAAAAATTAGTTTTGGTTGATCATCCAAAACATTGATTGCATCCCTATTCTCTGATATTTGCAGTTACCTATTGATTTGCTGTCTATAAACTTCATGTTTGGCCAATTCAGAGAGGGGAATGGCAATTTTCAGCTTGCCAATTGATGTTTCTAAGTTAAATGGTTTTTCTATCTGATTCTTTACATTTAGGGCAGCAAGCTTGTCTTTTTCAACTGAACTTTCTTTGACTTTGTCTTGGTTATGGGTACTGTTATCAGGTACATCTGATTTGTCATTATTTTATGGAGGGTTATTCAAATCTTCTGTTGAAGAATGGGGTGTGAATGAATTGTTTCTCGAAGGCTGTAAGTCTGATATATCCTCCACAGTGACTTCCTTTTGTCGGGTTTTATCAGAGGATTCTATTGAGACAAGTTTATCCTTCGTTTTTTTCAGTTGTTTAGTATATTTCATATTGGTAGGCTGAGGCACATCTATGGTTCTGCTTCTCAATTTGTACTGTTTGTGAACCTCATAGACTGCTGCATCATAGCCTTCTCTAAAATCAAATGACTCTCCATATTTGGTTTGAAATTGATTGAATTCATAGGCCTCTTGGCCATCTTGAGTTAGGAAAACTTGTTGTTCACTGTCTAGGCCCATTAAGTTAATGTGAGGGTCCTCTGTGGGTTCACTTGAGGTTGAGGCCTCCGCATAATTTTCTTGAAATGGAGGTCTGATATTCTGATCAGGTCCATTCCTTCCAGTAGTAGGGTTTTGGCCTTTTCTAAAGTTTGGAGTTCTAGTAGAGTTACTTGGTTTCCCTTCCCAGGATGATTTTCTTTCAATGGTCTCTAGCCGGTCTCCCAATCTGTCTATTCCTTTGATGATTGCATCAAGTTTTTGCTCAAACGCTGAAGGTTCTTCTTTGAATGTTGTTCTTCTCTCAGTTCTAGCTCGGTTTCATTTGGCAATCAGGTTTGCCTCTACACTAACAGCTACATTCTGCATGCCTGCTAGGCTTGGAGGGGCTCTTTCCCTTAGCTGATATGCCATGTCTGAGTCAAATCCATCAGGGAATTTGATCAAGGCTAAGTCAGGTGGGGGTCTAAGGATCTGAGGGATAACATTGTATGCATTGTTAAATCTAGCACAATAATCTTGGACAGACTCTAGTGGACCCCTTTTTAAATTGTCATACTCAGTTAAAATATGTAAAGGGTCTTTCTTCTTTTCCCATCTGTTTAAGAAGACTTGATATAGGGCCTCGGGATCAGCTATAGAATTTTTAGTAAGAGACCTAAACCAGGTCCTTACATCACCAGTTAGACTTTGAACAAAGATCTTCATCCTTACTCCATCATCATCAATTTCATAGTTTTCAAAATAGTCTTGCATCTTCTTGGTGTGCATTTGGGTTGTATAGGAACCAGCACCATCAAAATAAGTGATCTTACTTTGATAATCCTGAGGCATAGCCCCTGGATTGGCAGGTAGTTGTAAAGGAGCATAACGATTTGGCATAGTTACAGGGATAAATGGGACAACAGGAAGAAATGGGACAGCTGGAACAGCCAGGACGATGGTAGATATATGTGTAGTAGATGGGGGAGTAGAGAATGGGCTTTGAGAGGTGGATGAAGAACTAGGGGAAGAAGGGGCAGTATGAGGACGAATTGAAGCTTTAGCAGGGGTTGGAATATAGCTTTGCTGAACTGTTTCAGACTTGAATCAGTAACGTCTTCTTGTTGTTCTTGCTTTCTAAGGATCTTAGGAATTAAATTGGGATTCTCAAGAACAGCTAGAGGATCTGGGTCAGGGTTTGACCTTGTGTAACGGGTTTTCTTCTTGGGAGCCAACTTCTAGATTTGTTTTTGGTGTTTTTCTGAGGATGTTTTCAATCATAGCTTTAGACAATACTTTATAGGAGATTCTTTTGAAACATAGGAAGCTTGAAATCTCCTTTGACTATGTTGAAACAAGGACACTGATTTTTTCCCCAGTGGAGTTGCCAATGATGTTATCACTCAGGTTGTTCCCTGCTTCCTGTAGGGAATACGACCGAGGTAACCACTAACCAATCTTTTAGCTGTAGGTTCTAGCCTACCTGCAACTAGAGAGGGCTCTCTCTTTGTAATTTAGCGTTGTTTTGAAGTATTTTAGGCTAGTTATGGTGAACAGGGTTTGATTTTAAGTTTGTTGGATGGTGATCTCATACAGAATTGGGATGCAAGTATATAATTGTTTTTTCCATTGGGAAATGGAGTCACTGGACATGTAATTGTTGAAAGAGTTTCTCGGTGAAAAGGTAGTGCCACAGAGCAGGATAGGCAAGCTAGGAACAACTTTCAAATCTGGAAATGATGGAATGAAGTCAGGGAATGAAAGGCAATCAAGAATCTTTCATTATACTGACAAAGGGAAAATGTATGAATATTGTGCAGGAGCAATTAAGAATTCCTAAACAGTGTTCAAAATGAAAGAACTAGTGCAAATATGAGCAGTTAAGAATTCATATTCATGACTAATCATGAAGAAAACATAATTAACAGCAGAGACTGAACATGGGGTGAATTTAAGCAAATCCTATGCTATTCTTCTTCTCTGTTATCAAGATCATGAAACATACATGGAATTAACAAAAATAGAGAACATAAAACACGATTTAGTATAACTTATTGTTCCTTAGCATGACACAGGAATTATGTAGCAAGTCCCAGAACATCCAATCCACCTTCAGATCATTTAGACACAGTGAACTTAAATAGCCATTTTTATTAACACAGTATAATATGTTACAACGCAGTTCAGAAAGAAGAAATCATCAACCCTCAATACATCTCTTTTACAGGTATATATAGGAGTTTTACAAAATATCCCATAGGGAAATATCTGAGTATCAATGTATCCATCTACTTCTGACATAATTAACAACGATTTGTGGAAAAATCACATAGAAATAACTGAGGAATTAAAAGCTCTTTACATGTTGTAGCAGTTGTCCTGTGTGTTGTTGACCCTTTGACTCTGGCAGTCGGTGGGTGACCGCTTCCTTGATATGTTGTGCCATCGTGCTATCCTGTGGTGCTGTCCTATGCCACCTGTTCTGTGCTTTTGAATATTAGTGCGAATTTCATGCACTGTTAATTTGAATTTTTCTGGTAGCTGAGCCATATAATGCAACTTGCTTATGTGGACAATAAATGAGAAGAGAATCAAAACTATTTTAAAATCTGAAGCAGACTTTGCCACCAATCCTCAGTTGCCAATTGATGTTTCCTCAACTTGTATAATGTTTCATCAGCTTCAGTGTAGGTGTAATAAGTCGGCCAAACTGGAAAAAGGTGGCCTACCTCATGCTCTATGTAAAACAAATCCTCCAGTTTGTCATATAAACTCTGCCCTGTGGGAGGGACTGCTTCTTCTGTATTGCTGGATGATGCTGTGATTTGGTTCTGTATGAAGGTACTCAGCTTGTTTGCATATTGTTCCTGTTTTAGTAGCCTTCCAGCACTAGTAACCAGGCTGGGTAAACCGTTGGCTTGCAAATTTGCAAGCCTCTGTCTAAAAGCATTTACCTCTATCTGCATCTCTTAGCACTTTCTTTCTATGGTTTGAACAAAATTCCTCATGGTCAACACCTTTTTAATTCTCACAACAGTTTCTCTCCTGTTCTGGATGTTCAGTGCTATCAGCTGGTCACCAGTACGAGTATTCAAAAAGTGAATAAATCGAGTGGCTTGCTCAGGCTTATCTTCTAGTAATGTTCTAGCTTTATGAGTTTCATGCTTAGCTACAGCCATCAATTCTATTTGGTCAAAAATGGTTTGTATTCCTGTCCATTGTTCAGCAATAGATTGGCCAATTTTATTCCACAAAATTGTTTTTATCTCAGTCAGGTTTCTATGGAGAGTGAGGTCTTTCTCCAAGGCCTTTATCTTATTTTCCAGGGCCTTTACTTCCCTGTTTTTCTCAGCAACTGTCATATTTGACTTATCATAACTAGCCTCAATCTTGACTAGCTTTTGTTTGGTTTCCTTCATCTCTACCATTTGCAATTCAAGAGCCTTAATCTCTTTCATCATGACCTCCATACTTAAGTTGGCCTCTTGTACTGCTATCGTTGTTGGATCTGCTGAAGTCGATGCACCTGCTATTGAAGTTGAACCTGGGGGAGGTGCTGCTGTAGTAACTGTTGTTGAAGGAGCTGTAATTATTGGAACTGTTACTATTGGAGCAGTTTGGGATGGCTGAGGGGCCAACTCTGGTTGTTTCCCTCGTTGAGCTTCCTCCAATGCTTTCTCTGTTTCCATTATCCTTTCATTCATCCTCATAAGTAGATTGACCACATCCTCTACTTCCTATTGTTGTGCCACTTCTGCAGTCTGAGGATGTATGGTGACTGGTAGCTTCATTTGTTTTCTCAATGCTGCTATGTCTTCCTCCTTTTTTCTAATCAAGGCCTGGGTGCCTTTGGGATCTCTGGGATCATGTCCCAACTCTATGATGATCTCCTTCAAGGATTTCATCCTATTATCCTTGGCCAATGATGAGGCCTTTTCGAGAATGGTGGACTTCATGGAAAACTGAGGTCCAATAAACAACAAATCTCCTCTCTCCCTTTGCGTCTAATCTCCTGAGATGAACCTTGAAACTATCTGGGTGATAGTAGAGCAGCAAGTGGTATATATAAGAAGTGTATTTAAATACTCTTTCTCTCTCCATCATCATGAATTGTTCATGTATCTTGTTTGCTATGAATGAGGCATAGTCATACATGACAACAGGGGGCTGCCCTGGGGTGAATATGGTTAGGAGTAAGAATACAGTCTCATCCATAAATTCTCTTGTTTTGCATCCTAAAATGTATGAAATCATGTCCACCATGAGCTTGCTTGTTTCATTAAAGGAGGCCTGGTGATAGGGAGGAGGATGATCATGTTGGCACTGTGGCTCCATAAACAACTGACTAACTCTTGATATTTCTACCTTAGAGAGTCTTGCACCCCGATCCAGCAAGAGTTTCATTGTGAGGGGAACCAGAGGCTGAGGAGGCTCAAAGTTCAGCATGTCATTTATTGCCTGAGGAGTGATATAGAACAACACAAATCCATCTGGACTGAGAATTGCCCTCAGAGTGGGTTCATAGTGTGCATGGCATAGGTGGATGAAATCAGGTAGCACATTGACTTCTGGAAGGTAATAGAGGGGCATGCTGGATTGCCAAATCCCTAGAACATCAGTGTTATTTCTGTGATTGTGTTTGAATTGGCACAGAGCTTTGAGGTGAGAAGTAAGGCCCATCATATCTTTGATCTGAAAGTCTCTGTCTGCTAATGGTAGCCACTCTAAGTCCATGTGTGGAGCATTTAAAGGAGCTATGTTCAAGGCCACTAGAGTCTCCATAATTTATACTTGTTGGTATTGATTGCAATGTGGGTGAAAATAGAAATAGGAATTGGAATTTAAGCTCAGAGGATATTAGCAGAAGTATGAACACTGATTTTCTATCTCAATCCATTCTCTGTGTATGAAGTTTATGATGAACAACAAATTTACAGCACTTTGACTGGGTTTTTCACACAAATTTGCCAAATCACAGGCTCTGTAGGAAGAACGCCAAGTCTGCAGAGGGAAAGGGAAACTGAGGGTTCCCCCTTTGGGAAAATAGGTTACAATTAATCGGAACCAGGCGCTCGGCTAATTTAACTCAATGTTTGAGCGATTTTTGGAGTTTGTGGGCGGATAAGGATGAACAGAGTGTAGGGATAGCTTTGTTTGCAGAGGAAGTGAGCTTAAATTGCAGGTTTTTGAGGTCGTAATAGCTCAAATGGTAAATGCTGGACATTGAGTGACTGGTAGGAATGCTGTTGGGAGGAATCACAGCTTCATTTGGCAATTATAAACAGAGAAGTATAAAAACAGGGCTTTCGGGTGTAAAATCGGGTAAATACATGCTTATGAGGGCGCTGAGGGTACTTGACAGGTGCTGATCGAGCTATGGAGTCGGGCTGCGGAGCTGAATTGCAGGTTGACAGGCTGTAGAAGCTCCGAGCGTGAAAATAGTGAAAAACGCATGCACGTCGTTTACACAGCGAAAAATAGAAATAAACCAAAAATAGTCGTTTTCACGACTTCTAACCAATTTTTGGAAATTTGGCGCTTTCTTCGGATGACGTCATCATGACGTATTTTTTGTCGGGTAGCGGGTATGGAAGATGACGTGGCGTCTGACGTAGATGATGACGTCATCATGACACGGTGGCAGGGTGATGACGTCAGCAGGTGACATGGCGCAGGCACAGTGCAGTGGCAAGTGACGTGGCGACATTGTCATGTAGTGATGTAGGTAAGCGGGGAGGGCGGTAAGCGGTTTGCGTCGGACCGCTTTTGGTACGGGAGCGGTATGTGTCAGGGGCGGCCCGATGCAATAGGAGGCCGACAGTGTCCCGGTGTACGACGATGAAACCGTCGACCATCGGGTCTATCGTATCACTACAAAGGGGCGCCCGATATTCATTAGATCCGTTGGATCTGGGAGGGCCGATCCTACGATGGACGGGAGGGCAAAGCAATCGGGGTTTTGTGGAAAAGTGCACCCGATAAATGTTAATTATTCACGACTTCGGGTGGTTAAAACCTTAGGTTTTGGGTTTAATGTTTTTACGGCGAGGGACTATGGTTATTTATTAATCAAATATTAATAAAATCCAAATGCAATGCGTGTGCGAGGTATGGTAAAGTTTCCTGCGGGGGGGTTTAGAATGGTTATTTATTTAACCAGAAGTTTAAATAAATCCCAAGCGTAACGAACACGGAGGGGCTAACAATGGGTCCCAAATGGACCTAATGTTTCCCGACTTTTAGTATTTGGCTATAGTTGCCATGGGGAGGAATATTTAGTGTTTTTTGGGGTTTTTATATAGTTTCTTGTAGAATAGGGGTGGGGAAATGATTTAGGGAGCTAGATAATAGGGTTAGATGTTAATATGAGTTCTATGGAATGGAATGCAAAGGAAGGGATGCATGCTAAGTTTATAGAATGGAAACTTGAGCATAGAGAAATGAATGAATTGTGGAGAAATCAACTTTACACAAGAAATGTGGCTTCTTTTCACTAAGTCAACTCAGATGTCAACTTGGTTTTTTAATAAGAATGGAGTGAAACTGGACTATTTGGGCAAATACCAAGGTCCTTGAGGGGATGTTAGTGAATGATTTCTAGGGGAATGAAAGGGGAAATTAGTCATGCTTCCACTGTTGCACCATCAAGTCACTGCCTAGTGCCAATTCCATAAATGAGATGAGCCCTTCTTGTCAAGATGAGAAGTAATGATAACTTTGTTTCTACAACCTCAAACTACCTACCTAGCCTAATACACCTAACATTTTTTCTTCCTTTGCATTGGGTGCACTTGAATTGGCAAACCCTGATTGTCCCTTTTTTTTTTGACTGCCCTCCTATCTAAATGTACCCTTATCTCTTCCAAGGGCCTAGATTAAGCAGTTGGGCTCCTTAAATTCTCTACCTAGCTACTCATCTGCCAAGCTTGAACTGTCTGGACAGGTATTGCTTTCTCTATTCTACAACAACAATTTAAACATGGCATGGTCCAGATTGAGCTGTTGGTCCATCCATCAAACGTAATAAGCAGCAGTACCTCCACATGGTAATCTGGCAAAATAAGATAGCAGTGGCATTTTGACTAGCCACTTTCCTGGTCTTTAGTTTGGGGTTCATTTCCATTATTTTTTCTGACCAATTGATTTTCTTGCCTTTTGATTATTCTTTTAAGGCATACCCTCTTTTCATCTTTTAATTTTCTTTGCCTATATACAAAATATGGAACCTCTGCAGCATGCAGGGATGAACATATTTAGCACTTCCACTGTCAATGATGAAAAATGAAACCTATTGGTATAGGAATCTAACAATGCCTAGAAAGTGCAAAGGGAAGTTGAAATTTTTGTGGGTTTGCTTCATTCTTTAGAGAGATAAACAGTCACATGCAAGAGCTTAGAAAAATTCCCTCTAGGCCACTTGTCATCCGTCTATGTGGTTGGATTATATGTTAGACGATTGCAGAGTGTTCTGCCACTCGATCAGGCTAATGTAGTTGGATGAAGCAAGCATTTGGAGCCTAATTCCTGAAGCTAATAAAATAATTTAAGGTTGAATAGTGATGTCCTAACCAAACACCCACTAGGGCACAAACGATGGGTTTATTTTGAATCCTCTTAAGGACATTTGGAAGGTAGATTTGTGAGAATGCTTGGCACATTTTTAAGGTTAAAGTCTTTGCATAATTATGAGGGTAAGTCTGGAGAGTTGTTGCAAACAACTGCAAAGATTTGAACTTACAAATTTGAGTTAGCTTCTGTGAGTTGGCAATGTCTACGCTTTCAACGATCCCTTGAAATGAGTGAATTCTGTATGCACAATTTAAGTTTATCCAAGACAAACAATCCAACACCAATCTACATCCTTTCTTGAGGCTACCGTGGAAGATTTGTTCAAAAACTACATCATACTTACATAATATGCACCTATTTTGATCATGATGTGAATTTATATTTTGTTTAATAATAATTTCTTCAGAGAACCTAAATTATGTTGGTTATCTAACATATTAATCCAACATGTTTGCTAAGTTTTGCAGTAACAACTATACATCATCTATTGTTGATTACCATAGAAGCAGCCCAAATTGTTGTTATGATCTTTGTCTCATTTGTTGTCGTAAGCTCCGAGAAGGCCATCAACTTGGTGTTGATGAAGCAAAGTTTGCTCAACATAAATCTCAGGAAAGATCTAATGCTCTTGTTTGAGACAATCTTTGTGCTCTAGCAAGGAGAATTTTTCACCTCGGGGACCCTGAGGCAGTACCGCCAGAAGCACAGACATGTCTCCATGAAGGCGGTGAAGAATAGGGCACGTCAGATATTGGAAGGATTGCATTATCTTCATAATCATAACCCTTGCATTATTTATAGAGATCTGAATTGCAGTATTATATTCATGAATGGAAATAGTGGTGTTCTGAAGATCGGGGACCTGGTTTTTTCCGCTATCCTGACAAATGATCGTGTTGCTCACACTATCATTGGTACACCTGAATTCATGGCTCAAGAATTATATGAAGAGGTTTATGATGAACATGTAGATGTTTATTCCTTTGGCATTTGCTTACTGGAGATGGTTACTTTGGAGATTCCTTACAATGAGTGTTGTAATGTTGCTCACATTTATAAGAAGGTGAGTTTTGGTATAAAGCCTGCATCATTGCAAATGGTTACTGATTTAGAGACGAGGCAATTTATTGGAAAATGCCTGGCGCCAGCGTTGGTGAGGACTTCTGCTATAGAGCTTCTTAGGGACCCTTTTTTTAGAGGACTCCAAGTGAGCAGCTAGTACATGTACATGTTATAGGGTATAATCTCTATTGCAATGAACTTGTATAAGGATATTTTGTGTTTTGGGGTGTTTGAGAACCTACTTGGGTTTTTGATTGAAAAGTATAGGACATTTGTTTCAGCCTATATGTTTATTTTCAACGTTACTAGTTATTTTGAGAATTGAAACAGGGGTTTCTATCAGGATTTGTAGAAAATGTTGTTAAAGATGACAATGAAAAAGCTAGGAGTAACATATATTTTGTGTATGATGGGGTTTTGAGTAATTATTTGTATTTCTATTAATTCTAGAAATATGATAGATGCGGATGAACATAATTTTTTTGCACTGGTTCTTTTCGTGATTTTGTAGGCAATTTTTCAATATGTACAGAACGAGGACGTACTATATTTCGTTTACAACATGGATACTAAAAAAGTTGAAATTGCATTAAATTTAAAAAAAGCAACAGAGAATCTTGCAGATTACAAGGTATAATTCTAATTATGGATAACATTTACATTGAGGGGGTGATAGCATATATTGCATGTTACAACTACTAAGGATCGTTATATAATCATATGGAGATTCTCTAAATTTGGTGGTTTTAATTTGAAATTATCTACAATCGGTAACTTTGAAGAGGAATAAGAAGAAATTAGCTTTGTTTGGTATTTGAAGTGGCTTCAACATTTGTTCCATAAGCCTAGCAATAAAATTTCTTAAATAGAATGGGAGCTTTCTTCTTGGGTGAGAAAAGCAAGTTTTCCTTACCCATGCTTGGCTACAACTCTATATCCCCCAAGAAAAAATGTGGGAGGGACGAGCAAATTATGCACCGTTATGTGCAAAAAGTGCAGAGGAAAGTTCTCAAAATTGTTGTGGGTTTGCTTCATTATTTAGAGAGAGCAACAGTCACATGCAGGAGCTTAGAAAAACTTCGCTCTAGGCCACCTGTCATCCATCTATGTGATTGGATTATACATTAGACGATTGTAGAGTGTTCCGCCATTCGATCAGGCTAATGTATTTGGATGAAGCAAGCATTTGGAGCCAAATTCCTGAATCTAATCAAATAATTTAAGGCTGAACAATGATGTCCTAACCAAACATCCACTAGGGCACAAACGATGGGTTTATTTTGAATCCTCTTAAGGACATTTGGAAGGTATATTTGTGAGAACGCTTGGCATATTTTTAAGGTTAAATTCTTGGCATAATTTTGAGGGTAAGTCCAGAGAGTTGTTGCAAATAACTACAAAGATTTGAACTTACAAATCTGAGTCAGCTTCTGTGAGTTGGCAATGTCTACGCTTTCAACTATCCCTTGAAATTAGTGAATTCTATATGCACAATTTAAGTTTATCCAAGACAAACAGTCCAACACCAATCTGCACCCTTTCTTGAGGCTATCGTGGAAGATTTGTTCTACAAAACTACATCATACTTACATAATATGCACCTATTTTTATCATGATGTGAATTTATATTTTGTTTAATAAGAACTTCTTTAGAGAACCTGAATTATGTTGGTTATCTAACATATTAATCCAACATGTTTGCTAAGTTTTGCAGTAACAACTATACATCATCTATTGTTGATTACCATAGAAGCGGCCCAAATTTTTGTTATGATCTCTATCTCATTTGTTGTCGTAAGCTACGAGAAGGCCATCAACCTGGTGTTGATGAAGCAGAGTTTGCTCAACATAAATCTCAGGAAAGATCTAATTCTCTTGTTCGAGACAATCTTCATGCTTTAGCAAGGAGAATTCTACACATCGGGGACCTTGAGGCAGTACCACCAAAAGCACAGGCATGTCTCCATGAAGGCGGTGAAGAATTGGGCGAATCATATATTGGAAGGATTGCATTATATTCATAATCATAACACTCACATAATTCATAGAGATCTAAATTGCAGCAATATATTCGTGAATGGCAATGGAGGTGTTCTGAAGATTGGGGACTTGGGTTTTGCCACTATCTTCACAAATGATCATGTTGCGCACACTATCAATTGTACACTTGAATTCATGGCTCTAGAATTATATGAAGAGGTTTATGATGAACATGTAGATGTTTATTCCTTTGGCATGAGCTTACTGGAGATGGTTACTCTGGAGATTCCTTATAGTGAGTGTCGTAATGTTTCTCACATTTATAAGAAGGTGAGTTCTGGTATAAAGCCTGCATCATTGCAAATTGTTACCAATTTAGAGACGAGGAAATGCATTGAAAAATGTCTGGCACCAGCGTTGGTGAGGCCTTCTACTGTAGATATTCTTATGGACCCTTTTTTAGAGGACTCCAAGTGAGCAGCTAGTACATGTACATGCTATAGGCTATACTCTCTATTGCAATGAACTTGTATACAGATATTTTGTGTTTTGGGGTGTTTTAGAACCTACTTGGGTGTTTGATTGAGAAGTATAGGACATTTGTTTCAGCCTGTATTTTTATTTTCAACGTCACTAGTTATTTTGAGAATTGAGACATGGGCTTCTGTCAAGATTTGTAGAAAATGTTGTTAAATATGATGATGAAAAAGCTAGGAGTAACATATATTTTGTGTATGATGGGGTTTTGAGTAATTATTTGTATTTCTCTTAATTCTGGAAATATGATAGATGTAGATGAACATTAATTTTTTGCACTGGTTCATTTCGTGATTTTCTTGGAAATCTGTTAATATATACATAATGATGGCGTACTATATTTTTTTTACAACATGGACACTAAAAAAGTTGAAATTGCATTAAATTTAAGAAAAATAAAAGAGAATCTTGCAGATTACAAGTTATAATTCTAATTATGGATAAGATTTACAATGAGGGGGTGATAGCATATATTGCATGTTGCAACTGCTAAGCATCGCTATATAATCATATGGAGGTTCTCTAAAATTGGTGGTTTTAATTTGAAATTATCTACAATCGGTAACTTTGGAGAGGAATAAGAAGAAATTAGCTTTGTTTGGTATTTGAAGTGGCTTCAACAATTTGTTCCATAAGCATAGCAATAAAATTTCTTAAATAGAATGGGAGCTTTCTTCTCGGGTGAGAAAGGGAAGTCTTCCTTGCCCTTGCTTGGCTACAACTCCATATTCCCCAAGAAAAAATGTGGGAGGGACGAGCAAATTATGCACTGTTATGCCCAGAAATTGCAGAGGGGAGTTCTCGAAATTGTTGTGGGTTTGCTTCATTCTTTAGAGAGAGCAACCGTCACATGAAGGAGATTAGAAAAACTTCCCTCTAGGCCAATTGTCATCCGTCTATGTGGTTGGAATATACATTAGATGATTGTAAACTGTTCAAACATTTGATTAGGCTAAGGTAGTTGGATGAAGCAAGCATTTGGAGCCTAATTCCTGAAGTTAATCATAGAATTTAAGGTTGAACAGTGATGTCCTAACCAAACACCCACTGGGGCACAAACAATAGGTTTATTTTGAATCCTCTCAAGGACATTTGGAAGGTAGATTTGTGAGAATGCTTGGCACATTTTTAAGGTTAAATTCTTGGCATAATTCTGAGGGTAAGTCTAGAGAGTTGTTGCAAACAACTACAAAGATTTAAACTTACAAATCTGAGTCAGCTTCTATGGGTTGGCAATGTCTACGCTTTCAACTATCCCTTGAAATGAGTGAATTATGTATGCATATTTTAAGTTTATCCAAGACAAATAGTCCAACACCAATCTGCATCCTTTCTTGAGGCTATTGTGAAAGATTTGTTTTACAAAACTACATCATACTACATAATATGCACCTATTTTGATCATGATGTGAATTTATATTTTTTTTAATAAGAACTTCTTCAGAGAACCTGAATTATGATGGTTATCCAACATATTAATCCAACATGTTTGCTAAGTTTTGCAGTAACAATTGTACATCATCTATTGTTGATTACCATAGAAGCTGCCCAAATTGTTGTTATGATCTTTGTCTTAGTTGTTGTCGTAAGCTCGAAGAAGGCCATCAACCTGGTGTTGATGAAGCATACCCTGCTCAACATAAATCTCGGGAAAGAGCTAATTCTTTTGTTCGAGGCAATCTGCATGCTTTAGCAAGGAGATCTGGCATTCTCGATCAGAACTATTGCTTTATTGACAGTTGCATGAACCTTGTGTTGTACAACATTTGTATTGACTATGAAGGATTTAAGGAGAAATAATGTTGTTTTTGTTGAGCCTAACAAGGATGATTATCAAATATATTGTTTATTGGTCCCTGTGGTATACATTTTTTGGATCTTATTTATTCCCTTAAATTATTGTAAGTGCATAAAAACATTAGATTCATAGTATAGGGTACCATTAATCATGTGAGCCATTAATCATTAAGTCCAAAGTGTGGATTATCAGGCATGTATTCTAGCTAAAAAAATTAATAGAAGTAGGAAGTCCAATTGGCCAATTTGCTTTGCCAACTGCACAAATTTCAAAATCACATGTATTACTTTGTTTAGGTTCCAAAGACTTTTTAGGGAAAATTAATAAGCATTGAGTTAGTCATTAAATTTAGGTGATTCGCAGAAGCACAAATGAAGCTTCTATCAAATGGCTTAAAGGAAGAAATATTAATTCAATAATTAATAATAAAAAATATAGCCTTCGGCACCCTAAATCAATTTTAGTTTTACAGCTTTAGAATTTCATTTCTGGTACATCTTTGCATCTTATTTAGATTTGTCCATTCTCATTTCGTGATTGTTCTTCAATTTATGCCTTACCACGTTTCCTTTGCAACATCTGGTGCAAATGCTAGTTTATTTATTTTTAAATAATTTATGAAATGGGATTTATGAATTTCTTAAGTGTTGCCCAATTTTGAGAATGAATATCTAATTTCATATTTATCAAAGTTTTTTCTTTTACACAAATGGGTAGAAAATATAACGGGAAAACAATGCCAAGAATATAAAGACAAGACTATAAAGGAGAAACTAAGCACATTGAAAACGAACCTTATTTTGGTTCTTGAGACTTTAACATTGGATTTTTTATCTACTAGGGTTTTTACTGAAGGCAAGCTTTTCCTTTCAAAGAATTTTGTGAATTAATTTGTTTGAATTTCAATATTTTCTTCTTATATTTCTTTTTAGTAGGTTTTCCTATGTAAGCTCAACAAATGTAGTAATCTAGGTTTGATTATGTTTTCTCTATTATTCTAAAAAATTTCATGGCATTTCAGGTGTAGGGAAATAAAATCCCCTGCATATCCAATTTAATTACAATTTATCTAATAGTCTCAAATATTGTTAAACTTGTGACATCAAAATTTTATTATTAAGTTTCACACAAAGTACTATTTAGGTGTCATCTTGCATTTGTGAATTTATGCAGTGATGTATCAATTGATTCTCATGCATATGATGCTTTACAATTTTGTTTTTTATTAACACAACAATCTTCTGAAGTTCTTTGATATTGTATCCATTTTTATTTTTTTCTTTCATTTTGGAAACTCATGGTTGATTTTGGATTCACATTATTTTAAAAGGAAGACAAAATATTTGTTTAAAGCAGACCCAATGGATAAAGTTTCACCACATTCATATTTATTTATGTCTATTCTTCATGTGTTTAATAAGAAAACTTGCTATATAAGAGCCTTGTTGAAATATTTGTTGGGGTTTTCAATTTAGCACTCACTCATTGCATTCATTTGAAGACATATGGAATAATCATTAGAAAACATATGGAATAATCTTCTACATATTGGAAGAGGAGTCCCATCTCTATAAAAATAAGGAGAGTATTTATTGTTCCCCACGAGATTCTCAATGTAGTTCTTTTTCCCTTAACAGGAAAAGACATCAATTTTTTTTGGCAACTTTAATGGGGAAATATTCATTTTCAAAAAAATTGATACCCTTCTTTTAAAGATCAAATATTATTGAAACAATAGAAACTTTCTGGTTCAAGTTCTAACACTTGACGATGAAGCCAGTTCTTCTATAAGATAGGCTACAAGATGTTGTATTTAGAGTTTTGGGTACAAGTTAGTTATTACAATTCAAGACTTTCAAACGTGGTTGGAACAAGAGGATTATTTGACTATGTACATGGATCCATTGGAAGTTTACTTGAGAGTAACACTTCTCTTCAAGTAAGTTAGGGTAGGAAAAAGTTGTTTTCTCACATATATAATTTTGTTCTTTCAATAAATTTTTCCTAATAAGAATTAGTTGGATCGAGAAGGCGACTAGTTAGATTTTAGTGTTCTTAGCAACCCACAGGGGGGTCACTATCCTACAGTTGGAGTCAAATGTTGATGTATTACATGTTAGCCTCACTCTCATGTGATGAAAACAATTAAATTAATTAAAAACAAGAAAGTTGGATTTAATCCTACCTTTCTAGATTGAGTTTGTTCTTATGGTTAGGAGTCAGTTTAGGCTTAGTTGGTTAAGAGATTCTCTCCAACTAGTTAGGCTCCTAGATTAGTGTTTGGTTGAAAGCTTTGCTCAACCATAGTGTCCAAAATAGATGTACTATTTTGAGACAAACTTCCTCATGTATTTATTTGCACTATTATTATTATTTGTACATTGCATTGCATTATGAGAGGAATACAGTAAGGCTTAGGCCTTTTCCACCACTTCTATGTCTCTAGTATTTTTTTCATGTTTGTTAATTTTGTTTAATATTCTACATGTGGTATCAGAGCGATAGTCGGTTGAGAAATTGATTGTGCATTCAAACACTATGTATTCTTTTTATGCGGTTTCTTTATAGTTTTATGAGCAAATATTGAAGTTGAATATGGTTGCATAGTTAGTTTTGGATTTGCAAATTTCTGGTTCGTGGCTGACTGGAAGAAACCTCGACATGCGTGAGGGATTGAGAAATATGGCTAACCCACGAGCAGGAGGAGTGGATGGTGGCATGAATTATAGTTTTATTCCACTTCAATGGTTGACTATCGTAGTTTGATTGAATTTCTATGGGCTTTTGAGGAGCACTGCGTCGTTCATCTCTTTGTCGTTGCAAACCTGTCCATCTGACCAAATCTTATTGGGAGCAGCATCAAATAAAAAGTGGATTAAAGATCTCGCAATGGAGCAAATATTCTGCGTTGCACTCAGTTAAATTTTGGTTTTATTAACGCCAGTCAGGGATACCATAGCAAAAGGTTGCTTTAGCGGATGATGATAATTCTCTGGAGTTGAGAATGACATTAGCGCAATGAATTCGTGAAGATTGAACCTCTTTAGGTCATCATATGGTTCTGTAAATTGTGATAGTCTTGATTTATGTTGTGAAGCCATCGTCTTGATGGTCTTGGTTTCTTGGTATTGTTATCGCAAAATCGCAAGGTGCTTGACACTATTCTTGGTTGGATCCCCATGTCTTTTGTTCCAGACTTTGCCCTGATCCAGAGGTTATCAAATATATTTAAATGATAAAAAAAGAATAATATAGTGAGTTCCATTCACAACGTTATCAGGCGGCATTTTGGTAATGTAGAACGAAGGTAAAAACAAAATATTGCAATGGTAATCTCGTTTCGTTTTTCCATGTCAACTTGCGTAGATGATTGCCATCAATTGCAATGAAACTGTTATCGCTCTACCTTTTAATTAAGGTGCATATTTCTATTTCTAAAAGAAATTTCGAAACAACTTAGTGGGATTCGAAATTTTGTGTTCTCTATAACTTTCTCTTACCGCCTTCAGTGATGGTCTATTTCTGTGGTTTGGTCCTTTCTAAAATACGCATTTTGTTCAGCCGAGAAGGTTTTGTGTCCATTTAGGCTTTCAGAGGAGTTTTTAAAGTGCAAAATATCTTGTATAAGTGTTTTTATTTTGAAGGTTTAGCCTTACGTTTTGGGGCATTATTGGTTCTTGAACACTGGCAATGCCTAGCAAAGAATAAATCAAGAAGAAAGGTAAGAATTTAGAGGGCACCATTGTTGTTGCACACGCCTGTTCCTCACTCGACTACACAAGAACTCTAGAATGAGCGCATGATAAGAACAGTATGCACGGCCACAAATTTCTAAACAACCTCTGCCTCAAGAACGATATCCACATTATCTCTTATCTCTCGAACCAAACCAATGCATGGTGCATGCTTTATCTTTTTACGCGCATTAAACTTAAAAGGAAAGGTTATTAATGTAATCCAAAGTAAAGTTTAAGTTCATTTTAAAGTCAAGTCAAAGTTAAAATTGTAATTGAGAAGTCATAATGTCAAGTGAGCAAAGTGATGGATGATGTGAAAGTTAAATGGAGCAGAAATTGAAGTTAACGTTGAAGATAGAGCTTTGTATTATCATTGTTTAAGTATTGTCAACAACAAAGTTATAAGGGTGAAGTTGATTGTTTATGTACTCAATATTTAATAAATACATATTTTTTTGTGGTGTTGATGTGTCCTAGATCTGTCTGAAATTAAATAAGGGGATCTTAGGTATACCATGAGTATGCTTGTGATGGCTCATGCATTTTTGGATTCTTGATGTTGCTTATTTTTTGTGTCTAGTTTTGACACCACAATTATCTTATCTAACACACAAAAGAAGTCTAAAGCAAGTGAAACAAGCACATTAATCAGAGCACCTGAAATCAAGAAGCTGCAACGAGCATTCAATCAAGAACAAACAATCGCATGCATTTGTGCATTTGCGCAACTACAACACATAATCAAAGTTGGCAACATCAGCATTCTACATCAACAAGCAATTCAACATCATTCACTCAAGGCAAATCGAGTTAATGCAACTAGAAACTCATTCATTTCAAAAGACTACATCAACATTCAACGACAATTGGTCACTATGTAACTTGAAAAATCATAATTTGTAAGTTAACTTGTAAACAAATTCAAATAAAATTGAGTTGAACTGTAAGGGTGCATTCTCGATTGAAACTGACACCCAAATTGTGAATTTATAGGAGGTAAAGTGAGTGAATTCTCCTCAATTGAGTCAATTAAGTGAGTCAATTCTCTTCAAGTGAGTCAATATCATTTGAACTTGTCATTGTAAACATTGGGTGCATTTTTGGTGGTATCCAACACCCTCATGCTAGTACAAAATTCAAGCGAGCATGAGTTCAACCATTCCATTGATAAACTAAATCAGGGACATGTGATGCAGGAAAGTGTTCCCTCTGCGGACAGAGGCAACCCCTCTAGCCCTAGAGTGGGTCTAGTCACAAACAAGGACAAATCAACAATAGCTTTCCTTAAACAGTTAAAGTTGGAGGCCTACTTCAGCCGGTGGTCGATGGAGTTCCATTGGTTGCTCTAGCTTCCGCTTCCTTCTCCTCAATGAGTGATCAACCTGAAACAAAGAAAAGGAAATACAAAAAAGCACGTAATCGAAAACAACAATGAACTATTTACTCACAAAGTCAAGAAGTCATGAGCTATCAAATACATTTCATACAAGACATAGGAAAACATCATTGATTGCATTAATAATGAAATAAGAGTCAGCTTACAACGAAAGTCTTGACGTCACAAGCCTTCTCAGAAGGGTCCAACCAGCATGTTCTTCAAGCATTCACTCTTTGGAGATGGATCTCCCAACATACAAGAGCTTTCTCACTCATAAGCTTTACACAAGATTAAGGGCACTTCACAACGTTCCACAAGCTATCAACAATCCCACACTTGCCACACTCACACCAGCTATCTAGCAAACTCACAAAACACTAACAGCACTGCTGAACTAGCCAACTATCAGAAACTAGCAATGCATAGTAATGGTGAGAGTTTAAATAGGAGAAGGAGTCTCGATGAAAGGTGGAAGAGTGAGCTTATCCCAAAGGAAGGTAGCACAATTGACGGAACTCCCACACCAGGGAGGGAAGGGCAACATAAACAATGCCAACAACCAGGTCTGGAGTCATCTGGAAGGCTGACTATTGAAACAAATTCGCCCAATCTGGTTCATCGTGGGAACATAACTGGGGTTCAGCTGACATCGCTAGTTATCAGTACAACTAGTCAGATCATCGTTGAAGGAAACACATAGCCCCGCGCTGGTGCTTAAAATTGGGCCATCGCGGGAATCAGATGTACTTTCGCGCTGGCAGTGCGAATGGAATGTTCATGAACGCCTTTCAGCACGTTTATAAAGCCCATAGCTATGATGAGGCAGATAATTTAGGAAAAGTGGGTCAATTGGTAGCATAGGAGAGCATTTGTCTGTCATAAGCATGTTTGACTTGGACACATGACATAGTGAGAAGACCGGGAGCGAAAGCGGTGATAAATTACTATGTAATTGATGCCCCGTAAAGTATGAAGCCCGAGAGAGTGCGAGGGGTGAAATGTTTTACGAAACTAACTGAGATGGAACACCATCTGGAAGGACATGTACACAAGTTGAATTGATATCTCTGAAGTACATGTAGTCTAGGCATGGGCACAGCCATCCAAAAGACATAGGAAATAGGTCTGTGGTATGGACGCAGCCATCCAACTAATGAGACCATGATAATGATAAAGGTATGGTCGCAGCCATCCATCAAGACTCCGGCATGGTCGCAACCATCCATCAATGAGTCATGTAACCAGAAACCAATCCACGCAGCCCGAAAATATGTAATCTGAGTTCGGGGTCTTGAACCCATCCGATCACAGTACAAATTCTAACATGCGAGTAGATGTGCTGAGGTCGAGCATGATAGAAAGTTGCTTGATTACCGGTCAATGATGGAAACAGTTAACAAGCGTGAGAGAAACCACCTATAATGCCAATGGGTTTCAAGGTACTAGCTAGCACAATCCACAGAGTGTGAAAAAGGAGCTGAATTCGAACACTCGTGGAATCACCCAATCAATGACCAATGATGGAAGTCGATCGTTAGGTGCGAAGAACTTTCCATTGAGGCATGCAAACTCTAAGGTACCAAAGGGGATCTCTAGATCAATCTCCTGGATGATGAGCTGATGTCGACAAGAGATGACCCATTGCAGAAGGGCCATAATGTTTCCCCCATCAACGACATGAGATAAGGAACAAGTGGTAGATGGTGAAACAGAGTATCAGAGAAGGAGACAGAGGTGTAAACTGCAGAAGGATTATACTCTTGAACATGTCGGCGACACGACTCCGGAGGGTGGTAGCATTCAGGTACCAGGGGATCAGAGGCTTGATGACAACGACATGAATTAGATGGAATGAAGCTAAATGACAACCCAACCCGCGGAAGGCGAAATGACGATGTATGGATATCCCAACCCGACAAGAAGCAAAAGTGTCAATGTTCAAGAGTGACTTGTTGCCATAGACAATCAATGATAAACATGTTGTTGAATCCAACCTAGTAATAGTTTAACGAGCCCTAAGGTGGAGAAGCTCGAGTCTCGTCATGGTGATGAGTCCAATGTCGTCAGGGTTTAATGAGTCCGACATAGGCAAAACTCGGAGTCTTTTTCATCTTTAGGGAGTTTGAAAAGAAAACGGAAAAGAAAACTCCAGGGGGGTCCCTTTTCGTAGATTTGTGTCTCTCGAGCCCGAAAAAGTATAAAATCATACTCGAAAGAACCGCCCAACCATTACGATCGAGGAGTACTTTTCATGATTAGTGACTTCGACCTGAAAAAGTAGAAAAGCGATCAAAATCACGTCGTTTCATAACCAATAACGAGCTTGAAACGACAAAGGCCCAACAATCTTTTCGTTTTTAGATGGTCGGAAAAGAGCTTAAAGGCAACCGCCCCTTATTTACTTTTAACGAGTCAAGAGGAATGACTCGGCTATCTTTTCATTTTTCAAGTCGGAAAGGAGCTTAAAGAAGACTTCATGGATCAAGTGTACATGAAACTCCACTACCTGTAGCTCTACATAAAACACGTCACACGTAAACCCATTCGATATAAAATGAACAATATACTTAAAACCATAGTCGAAAAAACAAATTTTAACTTAACCATGTGATAAAAAATGAGAAAAAACCCACATTTATAAAATATAATTTTTTTTAATTTCCAAAAATTACTATAAAAAGGGGTTAATCCATCCATTTTTACCATTGTTACTGTTCATTCCACTGTGAAGCATTTTGGAGCACCAAAGTTGGCGAGCTAATTTCGACCCTGTTCATCCATCGTTCACCCCGAAACTCCATCTAGGTAGATAGACTTCATCCTGTGCTTCAATTCAATACCTTTTTCATGCATTTTTACCATTAAATGTGTTAGTTTAGGTGGATTTTTTGGACCAGGCTCTGCCGCTCGGTCATCGCGAGTATACCCCTCGGTTCCGCGATGACCGAAAAAAATTCACACATAACGCGCCCCAATCATCGCAGAAAAGTGATGTTCTTCCACGATGACTACGAAAAAATAAAACTACTAACCTCGCGTCATCGCGTCTGTTTTAAAAACAAACGCGATGACGACGCGGAATTATATTTTTACGCGAATTACGCTTTGAATTTTGCAAAAGAAGTGCTAATTGATTTTTTTCATCATGCAGGCTATAATGGCGTTTCTCTGGCAAGAACGAACGCATGACGACAATGATGTGGAAGCTTTCACCGATGTGGGGTGCTGAAATGCATTACGAGCATGCAGATTGCTCAAATTCTTCCTTACTTCGCACCTTCGGTCACAACCTGATTTACTGGAGCTACTGATCCGGGCCTGGAATCCCACAGATGGGAAATTCATCATCCGAGGTCGGGATATCGAGTTTGATGCTACAGACATATATTTTTTGACTGGGTTGTCCCATCATGGTGAGAGGCCCATTCTAGAGGGGCAGCGACCCGGGGGTGATTCTCTGGAGATGTTGATGGCTCAAGTGTGCCCACGGGCACGCAAAACGAAAAGCGGGAAGGTGGCAATCCCAACAGTGGAGGACGTAGTCCTTCATGCTATGTTATTCATGGTGACATGGGTAGTGGGCTCCCAAGCCCAACACGAGGCTTCGAAGACCCATCTCCGGCTGGCTCTCGAGTGTCTCAATCCAACCATGTTTAACTGGGCAAACACAGTGACGACGAATATGAAGAGACAACTTACCAACTGCTGACGAGGAGAGATGAAGCAGTTCGGTTATGGGTCCATCTTAGTCCCACTCATGCTGGAGCAGGTGCCGGCACTGCAGTTGCAGGACATGGATTTAGATTTTCCCAGACCACGTGAGACTAGGGCTACACAGTGGGCACATGTCATGCCACGAGGAGGTGGCGGACGACCAGTGTCGTGGGGGACATTGTTTCGAGAGTGGCTGGAGCACCAAGTGATCTTCGTTGAGGATTAGCCATACACTGGCATGAACTTCCGTGAAGATCCTGACATGCAGCTACCCACTGGAGAGCAGTGGGATGATGGTGGTAAGACACTTGATCACATTATTTTTTCATTTTATTTTTTATGATGTTTTTTAGATTTTTTCATGTATATGTCCTAATAACGAACACTACAGAATTGCAGATGTGGGACTAGTGAGACCTGTTGGGTTGGCTCCAGAGGCACGGAGGGATGCACAGGGCATCAAAGCACTGGCCTTGGCTCCCCCGGAGGATGACGAGATGGAGACAATGGCCCGAAACCTTGAGGGTCTGATGGCGGGGATCCTTGATTACATGGGGGTTGAGGAGGTCCCCATAGTGTTGCAAATCCACACAGTAGGAGTGAAACTCAGGGTGCACTGCCTGTTGAGGCGGGTGGCATGAGCGGCGGTGTGCTATAGGGAGCATAACCCGCTGCAGTGGATGCCTAGGTTTATTTCTTGCTGATGATTTTTTGAGAGACATGTGTCTCGGATGTATGGAGAACACTGACTCTATTGGGACACATACACTTATTGTTTGAGCACCTCGGTGCGCCACACGAGATATATATAT
>APFE031359028.1:34690-45809 GCA_000404065.3 Pinus taeda
TATATATATATTCCTATGGTACTTTGTTGTGTTTTACATGCTTCTTATATGTTGTTTTGATTACATGTTACGTAAATGTTTGTCTAAGACACAGTTTGCCAATGCATCAGTTAATGTGTTTAACCTTCATGGAATGTGTTGATATGTGATGAAATCAAAATTCCTTTTTAACAATTTAACACGTAAATACAACCTTAAAATCTGATGGTCTTTGACGGAATATCGCCCATTGAGCTGGTAGACGATAAGCTAAGAATCCAGGTTCACAACCAATATACGAATACCGAGATTGATCACCTTAGCCAGTAACTCAATAACAACACTATACTCAGTGACATTGTTCATGGTACAACCTAGACAAACACCTTGAAGGTCTACTAGTTCACCATGAGGATCGTAGATCACCCATGCCGCAGAAGACAGGTTGCGGGTACTGCAGCAGGCACCATCCGCAAAACCAACGTAAGGTGCACTAGACATCTGCACAAGAAGCAAAAAGACACAATAAGTGACAATCCTGCCGAAACACCAAGCCAAAACATGAAAACACACACATGCACAACACACCTGCTAAAAACACACGTATGTACAAATCAGAGTGCGTGGAATTCACGCATAATATTTTTTCAAGTAAAGCCCATTTCATGGCTTATCCAGAGGATTCCCTTCATAATCAATTAGCTCATAGGCCCCTTTCTGCAAGACTCGCTTTACAATATAAGACCCGTGCCACATGGGCTCAAATTTGCCTGCCTCCAGTTTATCATTTGCTTGATTGTAGAGCAAGACTAAATCTCCCTCAACAAAAGAAGGAGGATGAACAATATGATCGAAGTGAGTTTTCACTCTCTTCTTTTGTGCTTCAATAGCTAGAGAGGCTAGTCAATGAGTCTCGTCCAGCCGTTCCAGGTAAAGAAGGCGTTCTTCTACTGGAGTAGTGTTGGGGAGTAATTCGATGGCTAATTTCAACGAAGGGACCTCGCACTCAATGGGAAGGGTAGCCTCCAGTCCATAAACCAATTGGAATGGAGTCAAACCGGTGACATCCTTCACAGAATTTTGGTAAGCCCATAAGGCAGAGAAAAACATCAAGTGCCAGTTAGACTTGTGCATGCCAATGGTGCGTTGAAGCATCGTAACTAGAACCTTGTTGACGGCTTCTACTTGACCATTGGCCTGAGGATAGTATGGAGTCAAACTATCATGTCGCAAGCCTAGCTGGGTTGTTAGCTCAGTCATCATATGATTATGGAAATGCTTACCGTGATTAGTGACGATAGCCTGAGCGATTACGAACTGTGAGATAACATGATTAAATAAAAATTGCGCCACTATGTGACTATCTTCAGACAGTGTGGGCATCTTCTCGGCCCATTTTGTGAAGTAATCAATGGCAACGATGATATACCCATGCCCCCCGGTCGAGCAAGGGTTACAAGTCATATAATCAATGCCCCATTTTGCAAAAGGGCCGACGGTAACAACAGGGTACAATGGACCGGAGGCGCACCCATCTTCCGCTGGTAGATTTGGCACTCGTGATAGGAGCGGACGACAAGAATGCAGTCCTTAAAGATGGAGGGCCAAAAGTAACCAACATGGAGGATCTTTTGAGCAGCAGCATATCCGGACATGTGACCACCACAGGCGCCAGAATGGTAGTCATTTAAAACTCGCTCAGCTTCCTCGAACTTTAAACATCTACAGAGAACGGAGTCAGCACCGATACAGTACAGGGTGTCCCCAATAATACGATAGGGCTGAGACTGATGGCGAATCTGTCGCCAAGCATCCTTAAACACATCGGGACGAAAAGAGGACGTCTGCAGATAGACAATGATATCCCCGTACTAGGGATCGAGGGGCTGATTAAGAACAGGGTTTTGTCCGGAATATGGTCCTCTAACAGAGAGGGCGCCATAAGAGATGGAAAAGAGCAAAGCAACTCAACAAAGACAAGGGATTTCTTAGACTTGGCAGTGGTGAATTCCAAGTTGAACTCTTAGAGGATAACAATCCACTTTGAGTACTTGCCCCCCAGCAACTGACGCGACAGGATGTACGTCATCAGGTTGCAATCAGAAACCACTGTCGTAGTGCGCAATAAAATATAATGGCGGAAACATTGGATGGCACAAATGGCAACCAATGCCAACTTCTCGACATAAGCATATCGAGATTCCGTATCTAATAGATTGCGGCTGAGATAATAAATGACATGCTCAGTGTCATCGTCATCATCTTGAACGAGAACCATGCCAATAGTGGTATCGACAGCGGCCAGATACAGAGTGTAGTCATGATGATAATTAGGAGGATGCAACAACGGAGCAGAAACAAGGAGAACCTTGAGGCGCTCGAAGGACTCTTGAGCAGTGGCATCCCAAAGTAAAGGGGTGTCCCGCTTTAATAACCACGTGAAACCTTTGGCCACTTCGGAATAGTTCAGAATGAAGCATCATTAAAAATTCGCTTTGCCCTGCAAACTTTGCAATTGCTACAAAGAAGCAGGGGGAGGAAGATTCAGAATGGCCTCGACTTTAAGGGGATCCAAACGGATTCCCTCTCGGGAGACAATGAACCCGAGAAGTCTACCGGACTCGACACAAAAGACACACTTATGTGGATTGAGCCAGATACGGTAGTGTCGACAGCGGAGAAAGATTTCGTGAAGGTGAGTGGAATGGTCCTGGCGTTTAGCTGAATGAGCTGGTAGACCATCCAGGTAAGGTTGCACAATGTGTCGAATATCATGGAATGCATAAGACATCGCGCGTTGGAAGGTAGCACCGGCATTTTTCAAACCGAAAGGGAGCTTTTTGTAGGCGAAAGTGCCCCATGGACAGATAAAGGCGGTCTTGTGCTGATCAGCAGGCGCAATATTAATCTAGTTATAACTAGCAAAACCGTCCATGAATGAGTACATTTCACTTCCGGCACACTCATCAATGAGCGGTCAATGAAAGGTGTGGGGTAGTTATATTTGGGACAGGCTCGATTAATATCACAGTAATCAACACAGACCCTGATGGTGCCCTGTTTTTTAGTCACAGGGACGATATTGGAGACCCAATCTGTGAGTGGGATGGGGTAGATGAAACCAGCTTTAAGAAGCTTTTCAACTTCCGCTTTGATAGCCGTAGCCTTTCGGGGGTGCACGGGGCGTAAACACTGTCGAACAGGCTTAACACTCGGATACGTAGGTATCTCATGCACCATGATACTAGGATCGATGCTAGGCATTTTTTCGTAAGACCAAGCAAACACATCATGGAATTCGCGAAAAAGATCAGTATAGAGTTGAATCTCCTCAGGAGTACAAGTTACTCCAACATAGATGTGTTCGATAATCCCTGGTTTAACAGAGATGTCGATCGGCTGGGTTTGCGTGATGTTTCCCATGTTCCCTTCAGAGGACACTTGATAAACTTGAATGGGTGTCTAAAGGGGTTGCAAGGGGAGACAAGGAGCAAACCGCTCGAGATAGGTAAGCATTTCCCGGTGGGCAGGGAGAAACAAGGAACAATGGTGGTGATCGGACCAAGGGGGTTCCTCGAGAGACATGGTCTTGATAATGGCTTCATCATAAGGAAATATTTCCTTTAAAGGGTCTGAAGAAGTGTGGTCTCCAAGCCAAGGGGAATGAGCGTATGAGTCGAGAGCTCTGCTAGAAGGAGCAGATTCAGGAGGGGGAGATGATGCAGAAACAATCTCGATGTAGTTGAGCTCGGTAGGACTCAATGGCATCTCATCGCCCCAAGATTCTATCTGATCAGTGGGGGGAATAACCCACGGATTAGAGCAAATGGAAATCATATTAATAGGAGTGACGTTCGGAGGTGGGAGTGAAAAAACACCCATGAGGGTAGGATCTTTAAAGAGTCCATCTCCCACACTCTCCCATGGAATGGAGGTGTGCTCCACAAAAGGCATGTTTCCTTCGAAAGAGGAGGCAAAGAAATACAACTGGTCTACTGTGACGATCTTCCCCTGATGAGGGAAATGAATGACACGAAATAGAGATGAAGCCATGGCTCGCATGGAATATGTCCAGTTTCGGCCCAAAAGGAGGTTGTAAGTTACATTGGCATCAACGACTTCAACTTCCACTTCGACCGTCTTCCCTTCCAAAGTAATAGGCAAACGTTGGAGTATACCATAAGGGCGAGACTCTCTCCCATCAAACGTTTCCAAAGTCATAGGAGACTGGCTCAAAATTGGACAACCAATAGCCTTCCAACAAGCAACAGACATTATGCAAGTTGAAGCACCTTCATCAATGACGGTACGATGAATCGTTTTAGAGTTGATGATGACCTAGATAAGGAAGGAAATTTGGTGAGGCAGTCTCGGTATATGGCTGTCGAGGTAAAAAGAAATCAAATCCGAGTCGGCTGGGTCGATGCCACCGATAGCTGATAGCAAGGACTTCCTCTGGGAGGGGCAGCTCTGGAGAACTTCTAGAGCGGACATAACTGACGGAGCCTGGGCTAAGTCCTCAACGATGCTATAGTGCTGAGCAGCACGAGCATTAGGGTTGTAAGAAGATTTCTGGAGTACACCTTTAGGAGGAGGTCGGACGGGCGTCTCAGTGCTAGGCCTCTCAATATGTAGCGAACCAGAACTGGACGGAGGAGCGCTAGAGGGAACCTTAGACTCTTTCCTGGCAGGCGACAGATATTCTTTTGCTCGAGTACTAATGTGAACAGGGATCGTCCCAGCCATAAACACTTGAGAACTAAAGGGAGAAGAGGATTGGGATGGATCAGCCACCATTTGCGTTTGCTGCGAGGGAAAAGGTTCTTTTAGTACTATAGGAGTCCCAGGAGCACCTTTCAACAACCAACTAACTTCAGACCGCCTCAGGCACTCTTTGGTATAGTGATCCTCATCACAGATAAGGCAAGGATACTTGGGCTTGCGTTTGGTTCCCTCCTTGGGTGGAGGTTTAGCAGAATCCTGATTCGGTTGATCAGCTTTATTCTTTCATTTTCCCTTCTTTTTTCCTCTCAAGGCTTTGTCCGTCGTGGTGGACTGGACGGCGTTAACCTCAGAAGTATTACCGGAATTGGATACAGCCTGAGAAGTATTTTCATTCGAAGCATTCGACTTTTGCTTCCTAGGGTTCGCGGAAGATTTCTTAGAGGGCGGATTGACAGAACCAATGATACCATCAACAGATGGTGTTGGTGGGGCTTTGGAAGTTCCGGGCCTAGGGGCATCAGGCAAATAATCATATAGTGTACCGGAATGGGAATAAACCAAGTCAAGGTACTGAGCACGCGCAATAGCCTACTCTTTAGTTACACATGCCCCCATAGCAATGTCCCATGCTATCGGACCGACAAATGACGTCATGAACCAGTCGGTTAGGATCTGATTGGGAATCCAAAACTTAATCAAACGGCGACGCTGTCTCTATTCAAGGATATGATCGGAGATGTGTGTAGCCATTGTTTGTTTAAGGGATGTCAAGAGATCTGTGCCCGTTTCATATCGAATCGGCAACTGAAAATGAGTTAAAAATGCCATAGCCAATGAGTTAAAATCCTGAAAAGATCCGTGATCTAACTCAATATACCACTTAGCAATAAAGCCAGTGAGGGTCCTTTGAAAAAGGCGGAGCCGGATTGAATCATCAAGCCACGAATTTGATGAACACCATAGATGATAAGTCATAACGTGGGCTTGGGGGTCTTATCCAGCTTTACCATCGAATTTGGGACAATCACTGGGAATCTTAATTGGAACCGGTGGCCAATACAAATTATGAAGGATAGGATCATTGGTCAATTGGACACATCCGGTAACTCCAACATTGCTAAAAAGGGACACTGAGGATTAAAGGACATCTGAGGCCGCGGGTAGGAGGTAGCACCAGAGTTCCAACCAGCTGCTTGTTGCCCCCACTGAGTTTGTCCAGACGGGTTTGGCCCAGGAGGGTTATGCCCGTAGGGATTTTGTCCATAGGGGTTATAGCTATAACCGGATGGCTGACCCTGGATTTTCCCCCCAACATTCCATTGATTACCAACTTGCCCTGCAGGAGCAACATATGGTTGCTGGTAGTTCTGATAAGGACTCACCTGCAGCTGTTGATAATTTTGATACGGGGAAAATTGAGTTTTCCCTTGGGATTGCTGGAAACCATAAGGCGGTTGGGCTCCAAACTAAACCTAGGGGCCAGGCTACATTTGATAAGCAAGTTGAAGTTGGGATCCAACCTGCATTTGAAGACCGGATTGGGTCTAGAGCCCGGACTGGGGCTGAAAACCGAGTGGATCTTGAGAAGCAACAATCATTTGAGTCCCCGGTTGAGCAGGCCGAGAAAGATGTCCTGGAGAGAATTGAGGCTGAGCCACCTGGCCAGAAGGTTGACCTAGTTGAGATTGAGATTGGCCCAGTTGCCCAGAAGGTTGACCTTGCTAGGTATTGGGTTTTCCTTGCACAACTGAGGGTTGTCCTGATGGAACGGATGGTTGAGCAGACTGGACAGTTGGTTGACCTAATTGGATTTTAGGCTGGCCAACTTGTCTGGATGGTTGAGCAGACTGGACAGTGGGTTGGCCTTGCTATACGTAAGGTTGACCGACCTGCCCAGAAGGGTAGCCCTGCTAGACACCAATTTGACCTTGTTGCATGTAAGGTTGTCCTAGCTTACCAGAGGGTTGCCTAAGATAAGTAAAAGATGAACCATCAGAGGCCAAAGGTTGTCCCTGGAAGGGTTGTCCTTGTAGGCCTCCAGGTTGTCCTAGATAAGGTTGTCCATAATATTGTTGCCCATAATATTGTTGCCCATAGAAGGGTTGTGTGTAAGACGGCTGACCTTGATAAGGTGGTCCTTGAAAATTCGTAGGGGGTACTTGGTCACTACCATAACCGGTGGTACCCCAAGCAACAGATAGCGGGACCGTGACCTCAACCGCAGGCTGAGATGGCAAAGGTCTGGGGTGATAAAGGTGAGCTCTTTGAGAATCGTAATAATGAAACGGACCTTGCGGCCCTGGATTGTGAAGAGCATGAAAATATTGATCATATGCCCCCCCTGCTGGATTGGAACCAGAAGAAGGTGGGGCATTAAGCGTAGGATCAAGAACTCCGAATGTAGATATCGATGGGCCACTATTCGCCGATCTAGGGGAAGGTCCAGCAACATTGGTCACAACTGAGGATGCAGTGATGGCACCAACAACAGGCGCTGAAGAAGCCACACAGACAGTTGGAATAGTCAGGACTGAGGTGACAGACACATTGTGAATTTGAGGAATAAAAGACTCTGAAATCAGAGTGATGGTATGAGACCACATAGAACTCCTAAGGGAGGTCCTAGAACCCATAACATCCCTCAAAACCCTATAGCGTAAGGGCAGCATGACACCGAGAGGGGTGACACTGAAGGGTGGAGTTTCCGTTGGTATAGGAATTTCACTGCTCATCACAACGGATCCTTCACTCGTGATGGGTGATGTGTCATCCATGTTAGAAGAAGACATTGGGACCGAAAGACTAGGAGGAGTACCGGGAATATCTTCTTCGGAAGGCTCCCAAATGGGGTTCCAATGGATATCGTAAGACTCGTCTTTTGGAGCGCGAGAGTTAATCGGTTGGATACTCGGAATAACAGGGAGAGTATCACTACCAACCAGTATCTGAGGAGCAACAGAAGAGGGAGACCCTTGGTCACTTGGAACGGGAGATGGGGTCGGTGATTCCGCCAGGATGATTCGATTCAAAAACCCTAGGAAAACTAACGAGAAAGAATCTTACTCAAGCTAACGCAAACAAGATCTAACAAGGTAAATGTGAATGTGGCCGAATAAATTTTAAAACACAAGAACACAACTTGACCTTTTCACCTTTAAAGAGTCGAGAAAAGGACCAAAAGATGACTCTAGTCACCTTCGAATGTTTAATGAGCCTGAAGTGACAAGTACTCAGATGAACCTTTTCTTTTAGGGAGTCTGAAAAGGAGCGAAAGTGACTACTCTGGAGAACTAGGCAAAAAGTTTACCAGACAATCTGTAAAACTGCATATACACCTTGGCAGTCATATGAAAACCAAGGACTTTTCGTATGGCAGTCAATCTTCCCGAATGCTATGTTCGGTGCATTACGGTTTGTAAGACGGCAGACACGGCTTTCTATGGGTAAAGGATGATAAACCTAGTGGGGTCTCCCTACATATACTCGACGGTACATGGGAGCACAATTCTATAGTAGACCACTATTGAGTCACAGAAGGAGGAATCACCCAACCTTGAGTGGAAACAAAAGTGACTAGGTTTAACGGCGCCGAAGCACATCTCTAGCCTAGACCTCTAAATAGTGTGCGTTATGTTCCAATGCGTTGTTAGATTTATTCAGTTCATTTTAAAGTTGATCTTGGATTATGTTTCAGTTTTCAGGCCTTACCGTGTGTATATAATAAATCCCAGGAAGCAGCTAGAATGAATGAAAAGTCCTTTTTCTTCAGTGAACACCTACCTATGGGAGGGTAGAGAGATCATTCCCAAACCAAGAAAACCAAGACAACAAAGGCAATCACTCAATGCATACAGACATCAATCCCTAAAGTGCACGGATACTACTAATGAGAGATCTTATCATTCGCTTTCCAATACGCAAACTTGAAATGAAAATTCACTTTCACTTTCGTACACTAAATGAATGCAATCTTTTTTATTTTGATGTTTTTAAATCTAGAAGAAACAAATAAGCAACAAGCAAGTGTGGAAAAGCCCGGTTGATCCAAACAATTGTAATCTATGTTCGGTAGCGAAAAGAAATTGAATCAATGCCAAAGATTGGTTCAATAACATTCACTAAACAATCAACCAAAAACAGGCTAAGGGGAAGGCTCAATCAAACCAACAAGAAGCCGCAAATGAACCTTGAGCAAACAAGCAACCAAGCCAACAGATTCAAGGAACTTTAAATAATGATCTAGGTCACATAAGAAAAAAAACAAGATTCATTCAACAAAGCTCACAAGAGAGTGCCTTAACCATGACCAGTGAAAAACAAATCATCAAGCAAGTGAGAAAAGCAAGGGACCAGTAGGACTAATGGACTCAGGAGGCAAAATTGAAAAAATAAATTCTATAGCAATCAGCGTGGGTAATACACAAGCAACAAGCACTGATAAAGCACTAGCCACAGCAACAAAGCAATGTCAGCGCGGAAGTACATGAATTTCCCGCGATGGTCCAATTTCAGAACCGTTGCAACTGTGAGGCGTAATTACGTGATGCACAGGATATTACAAAAGGGTGAGTGTGATGACAGCGCGACTGTTAAAATTAAATCCGCGATGATGTTCTAAACAATGACAGGCGAACTAAAACTCTCAAATAAAAAACAATCAATCTTTCAATCAAACAAGGGTATTTCCCAGATCAACCTAAGAAACTCATAGGATTGATAACTAATCCCCAAAACTTTAAAAGAGACCAAATCAAAAAATCAAGACAAGAGCAAACAAGCAAAAAAAAGGCAAAAACCTCCCCAGCGGAGTCACCAATTTGTGATGTAGGAAAGTGTTCCTTCTACAGACAGAGGAACCCCTCTAGCCCTAGAGTGGGTCTAGTCACAAACAAGGATAGATCAACAATAGCTTTCCTTAAATAGTTAAAGTTGGAGGCCTACCTCAGCTTGTGGTCGATGGAGTTCCGTTGCGCTGCTCCAGCTTCCTCTTCCTTCTCCTCAATGAGTAATCAACCTGAAACAAAACAAAGGAAATACAACAAAGCACATAACCGGAAACAACAATGAACTATTTACTCACAAAGTCAAGAAGTCATGAGCTATCAAGTACATTTCATACAAGACATAGGAAAACATCATTGATTGCATTAATAATGAAATAAGAGTCAGCTTACAACCAAAGTCGTGACATCACAAGCCTTCTCAGAAGGGTCCAGCCAGCATGTTCTTCAAGCATTCACTCTTTGGAGATGGATCTCCCAACATACAAGAGCTCTCTCACTCATAAGCTTTACACAAGATTAAGGGCACTTCACAACCTTCCACAAGCTATCAACAATCCCACACTTGCCATACTCACACTAGCTATCTAACAAACTCACAAAACACTAATAGCACTGCTCAACTAGCCAACTATCATAAACTAGCAATGCATAGCAATGGTGAGAGTTTAAATAGGAGGAGGAGTCTCCATGAAAGGTGGAAGAGTGAGCTTATCCCAAAGGAAGGTAGCACAATTGACGGAACTGCCACACCAGGGAGGGAAGGGCGACATAAACAATGCCAACAACCAGGTCTGGAGTCATCTAGAACGCCGACTGTTGGAACAAATTCGCCTAATCTGGATCATCGCGGGAACATAACTGGGGTTCAGTGCTGACATCGCTAGTTATCAGTACAACTAGTCATATCATCGCTGAAGGAAACACATAGCCCCGCGCTGGTGCTTAAAATCGGGCCATCGCGGGAATCAGATGTACTTTCGTGCTGGTAGCGCGAATGGACTGTTCATGAGTGCCTTTCAGTGCGTTTATAAAGCCCATAGCCGCAATGAGGAAAATAACTTAGGAAAAGTGGGTCAATTGGCAGCATAGGAGAGCATTTGTCTGTTATATGCATGTTTGACTTGGACACATGACACAGTGAGAAGATCGGGAGTGAAAGCGGTGATAAATTACTATGTAACAGGACACAAGTTCAAGAATTCAAGTGAGCGAGATCTTCAAATCTCACAAGTGTTACAAGAAAGCATCAAGAAAAATCAAGCAAGAAAGCGAGCCAGTACAAGCAAGCGTGTCAAAAGTCATAATGGATAAAGGAGTGTTACACTAAAATTTGTCACCATGACTATTTGCAGTTAGTATGGCTCCATCAACAGTCATACTATCCTCCTTGGCAAGCTTCATACCTCTGCTCTCCATGCCAAACTTCAAGAAAGAGAGAAAGTCTTTAACAAATCTATTTATCTCTGGGTACGCAGTTTCTCTCAACCTTACCTGCGTGTACGCATCCCAAGTTCATAATGCCTGTGTACTTGTACGCTCTGTATGTAAAGGGATGGGTGCGTACTCCTGTAAAGGTCAAAAGGCGCGAGTTTCATCTTAAAAAAAGTTACTTGTGGTCATTTCTAGAGCAT
>APFE031359028.1:62390-75605 GCA_000404065.3 Pinus taeda
TAAACACTTGATTTCTTGTATGGTAAATGCATATTTAGAGAAGGATTGTTCTTAATTTTCTTGTTTGTCACTAGAAAGCCTTAAGCTTCTAGGGAGGTTGGTTTTGTCCGCAAGATTAACTCTTTCCGCATGACAAGGAGGAAAACATCTTCAAAGTGCAGAACTGGAGATTAAAGATTTGCAAGATTGCAATCATGAGTTATAGAACAAAGTTGAAATACTGGAATTGAAGTTGAAGCAAAATCAAACCTTAATCAATCAAATGACCAGTACATTAGAAGCAGCGAAAGACTTTCAAATTGAGCTCGAAGTGAAAGAAAAAATCATTCATGCACTTCAAATTAAGTTAAGCGAAAAGCAAGATTTACTAGATGCACAATGTGCAGAGAATACAAATGCAAGTTGTGACACAAAATATCTCATCACAACAACAAATGAAAGTTGTGATACAAGTGATATTATTCAACATATTAATGAAGGTTGCAACACAGATGATCTAATCAAGCAAGTTGATATAAGTTGCAACATAGATGAACTAATCAAACAGGTTGATGTCAATTGTGACACAAGTGATCTTATCCAACCAGTTGTACTACTTAATGATGCAACAAGTAGTAACAAAGACCAAATTGATCAGTTTGATGCAGCACGTCAAATAGATGAACTGTTAATGCTTGATGCCCAGTGTGACACAGAAGGTTTAATAAATCAAGGACAGGATGTTAGCAGCAGTGTCAAGTATGAAGAAAAACAATGGGATAGTCTTTCCAAGAAGGTGATTAGACCTTGGGAAGCAATGTCCTTCAACAAAGATCGACACGCCCTAGGATACAACAAAGAAAACACTTTCTTTGTTCCAGATTTCTCAAAGCCAGTTCAGTTTGTAAGTGCTGGTTTTCTAGACAGTGATCGGAGTATGGTTAAGTGTAACCATTGTAAGCGAAATGGTTATATGGAGACCAAATGCTTTGACCTCCATCCTTGTCACCATTGTGGAAAGAAAAATCATTCATCTGAAAGATGTTGCAAGCGAAACCAACCACCCATAGTGAAGATCAATTACGCATGGATTGATTCTTGGAAGTGGTCATCTACAGTCAAACAGTTGTCTATGTGTTACCAAAGGATTCAGTCTCACATGAAGACCAATTCTACAACAGTCAAATGAAGATGGTAGTCTCATGCACCTAAAAGTGGGAGTACAATAGTGAAACTCTCCTACACATGAAGGGAGGGAGTTTAGAATTCAAAAATCAAATGCAGATGATTGTCTCTCCTTTCAACTGATAAAGGGGGGAAATTAAGGATGGTTGTCAGGCTGAAAGTCTCAGCAACATCATCAAAAGCAGCTAGTGGGCATCTTCAAATCATCTAGTGGGCATCATCAACAAATCAACGAGTGAGCATTGTCAAATTAGCCAGTGGGCGTTCATCAACATCAAAGCAGCCAATGGGTGGTCAACATCAAAGTAGCCAGTGGGCATTCTCAATATTTTGTCAGTGGACAAAGGATGCTAATTGCAAGCAAAGGACAGATGGATCATTTTACAGCTTGGCACATGATGGAGTTGTCAAGCAAAATTTCAGAGATGACTCAGACTTGCAACTGACTCATGTTCTCTTCAGATTTAAGTTTTTTTCGGCATCCAACTTTGGTGGTTTTTCAGGCAGTGTTTTTTGAGGATCAATAGTTTCAACATGAGAACTTGGAAGATGGTTCCTAGTTCTTATTTTGAACTTATCATTGAGGGGGGAATATTAGCCTTACTCTCATGTGATGAAAACAATTATAAGTCCAAAACAATTAAATTAATTAAAATCAAGAAAGTTGGATTTAATCCTACCTTTCTAGATTGAGTTTGTTCCTCATGGTTAGGAGTCAATTTAGGCTTAGTTGGTTGAGAGATTATTTCCAACTAGTTAGGCTCCTAGATTAGTGTTTGGTTGAGAGATTTGCTCAACCATAGTGTCCAAGATAGACGTACTATCTTGAGACAAATTTCCTCATGTATTTATTTGTACTATTATTATTATTTGTACATTGCATTGCATTATGATAGGAATATAGTAAGATAGAGGCCTTTTCCGCCATTTCTGTCTCTAGTATTTTTTTCATGTGTGTTAATTTTGTTTAATATTCTACATTACGTCATATATTAAATGAAGTACTTATGAAACAACAAGCATTTAGTCACTTTTAACATTGCAAATATTTTTCAAGTTCTCTTTTGAAAAGAGAGAAGAAAATAAAAAGATTAAAAAAAATATCTCATGTTCACCTACTCATTTGGATACCCCATGTCAACTTCATCCAACATTTTACGAAATCAAAAAGCATATGTCATATGCCAAAGTTCTCACTATTTTCCCCACATATCTCCATTATTACCTTTCTTATCATTATTTCTACTATTCACATGATTTATCCTTTTCCAGTTTCCCAACTAAGAATTATTTTCATGAGGAGTTACTTTAACTCATTTTCTCCTTTTTACTTAATCATTTGTGTGAATATTTCTCACAAAATCATTTTCCTTCTATACAACTTAGTCAATTATACCCTTATTTACTTTTACTTCTTCTTAGCTTACTTTTCAAATTACCACATCGCACCTTCGTATTATTAATAATTCTCATATCATTTTGTAATATTAATACTTCTCATATCATTTTGTAATATTAATATTTCTCATATCATTTTTATCCTAAGTTCTTTTGGCATATCTTCTTATGAGATGTGGCAACTAGTTGGACATACCATAGGGCGACACTTGGAAGGTATTGATTGGTCACATATGACTAGGCAATGACTCAGCATGATGATTGAGCAATGAGAGGGCAACATGACTGAACAATGAGAGGGCAACGAAAAACTACACTATGTGTACGCTACACAAGGTTCCATGGCTCTTTCTACTTCATATACAAATAATATAAAGAGTTTCATGGCTCTTTCTACTTCATATACATGTAATATAAAGAGATTATTTTTAATAAATCATTGTGAATGCCCTCCTCTAATGCATGTGGAATGAGTAGGATGGATTTATAAATCAATTGGCCAAGATTCATGTAGCTTAGATCAACAATTACTGAGCCACTTCATGCAGATCAATATCTATTGAGCCACCATCTTTCACAGGCTATAACATGAGCTCTCAATATCAAAATTGAGAAAATGAGAACTCATTGGAAAGATAGAAGAATGAGGAACATGTTGGGAGTGTTTTCCATGCATAAAATTACAACTGTCATGCCCAAAAAAATTAAAGCATAGTCATGATGTGTTTTTTTTTAAATGATTTATTAAAAGGATTTTTGAACTTTTAAATTGCCCCCAGTTTGGAGGATGAATATCTAATTTCACATTTATTGAAGGAATTTCACTTTTTTACACAAATTGGCAAAAACCTAACTATAAAGTAGTTCTAAGAATAAAAATAAGACTATAAAGGAGATGCCAAGAACATCGAAACTGGCTCTTATTTTGGCTCATGGGCTTTTAAAATTGGAGTTTTCATCCACTAGGGTTTTTGTTTAAGGTGATTTTTTTTCTTTCAAAGAATTTTGTGAATAACTCTACTTCACTTTTTCTTTCATTTTTCTTCTCATGTTTCTTTCTAGTGGGTTTTTTTCTTTCATTTTTTCTTCCCGTGTTTCTTTCTAGTGGGCTTTTCTATATATGCTTCACAACTGTATTAATCTAAGTTTGTTATGTCTTTTCTATTATTCTAAAAACTTTCATGACATTTCAAGCTAAGGGAAATAAAATCCCTAGTTTGTAAAAGGCAAATGCAGTTTAATTACGTTTTATCTAATAGTCTTAGCCATTGTTAAACTTGTCACATCAAGATTTTATTGTTAATTTTTCCTACAAAGAATTATCCAAGTGTTAACTTGAATTTATGTGGCGATGTATCTACAGATTCTCATGCACATCATCATTTGATATTAATGCAACAATTTTCTTTCATCTTGCAAACTCATAATTGATTGTAGATTCACATTATTTTAAAAGGAAGGAAAATTATTTGTTGAAACCTAATAGATAAATGTTCTCCACTTTCATATTTATTTAAATCTATTATTTATATGTGTAATAGGAAAATTTCTTATAAGAATAGTCTAACGAGAGCACAATTTCGCCTGGAAAAATAATGGAAATTCCAACAAACTTTGACAAAATCCAATGGAAATTTTTTAAAATCTGGGTTACAACTGTCAAACTTCAGGATTTTGGGTGCCTCAGAGGTTCTTGATGGTGTTGAATCCATTTTCACCATCAAAAAAACAATTCAAACACTCTAATAGCTTGATTTTTTGAAGAAAAAAAATCACCAAATTTTGGCATGAAATTTGTTGTCTGTGCGAAATTTTGGCCTCGGTAGGCAACGCCATCCACTATATGAACGCCTTGTTGGAATATTTGTTGGGGATTGTTGGAATATTTGTTGGGGATTGCTATTTAGCAGTCACCCAATGCATTCATCACAAGACATATAGAAGAATTTTCCAAATATTGAAAGAAGAGTACCACCTCTATAAAAATGAGGAGAGTATTTCTTATTTCTCCTAATACTCTCTCAATGTTAGTAATTTTTCCTTAACTAAAAAGACATCAACACTGGAAAATTAATGAGTTATAAACCTTTCTATATAATTTTTTAATCCTATCAATTTAAATCATGGTGTTGCACAATTATTTTGTTTTAACACTCAAAAATGTCTTTAGGGAATATGCACAATCTTAACTTAACTAGAATTGAGTTGTGCACACCATGTCGTCCATATTCAGTGATATAATATGGGTGATGTGAAAGCCCTATAATATATGCCCATTAAAGATAACAAGTGATCTAAAGTAAAATCTAACAAGTAATCTAAAGTAAAAATCATATTCTTTATTACAATTTCAAATGACAATTTTATTTTTTAACAAAATGTTGACAATTTCTTAAGATTATTGATTTGAGGCTTTTACAATTGTGGTGTTATCTTCCAGAGTCATTGCATCCATATTTTCCGGTAAGAGGCCAGATGTTGGTCACTTCAGGGTTTTTGGGTCATCAGTGTATTGCCATGTAACCAAAGATGCATCGAAGAAGCTTGAGCCGACAACAGAGCTGGGATATTTGTGGGGTACACTGATACACCTCACAACTATCGGGTGTACTCGTCAACCAGTAGGATGACAATGGTTCACAAGGATGTCAAATTCGATGAGGAGAAGGCCATGTGAGTTTCCCTTGAGAGGGAGCTTGAGCTACATGTGGATGAGGAGATTTTAGCTCCTAAGGTTGAGGAGCCTCAAATTGATGTGGAGCAGCCACATGCAGAGGATCCAGGAGTGGAGACATCCACTCAGGTAGAGTCTTCCAAAGAGGGAAGAAAGCACACTAGAGAGATTGACAAATTGTTGGATGATGCACAGGAGAATGTGGAAGCACCCACTTCTCAGCGCAAGTAGAGGAGGTCACCTAAGAGGTACACTAGATACATGGCTTTTATGGGTGAATGTGTTGTGATAGAGCCATCTTCCTTTAAGGAAGCAATGCAACAGCCGATTTGGTTTGATGTCATGGTGGAGGAGTATGACTCCATAGTTCGTAACAATGTTTGGGATGTGGTCCCGAGACTAGAAGACAAGTCAGTGGTGAGCTCCTGTTGGTTTTACAAGGTAAATCAAGATGTAGATGGTAGTGTGGAGAAACATAAGGCTAGATTTGTGGCCCGTGGCTTTTCACAGGTAGAGGGGATTAACTATTATGAGACCTTTGCTCTTGTTGCAAGGTACTCGTCAATCGGATCTATATTAGCGCTATCAGCACAGATGGTTTGGAAGATACATCAGATGGATGTGAAGACAACCTTCCTTTATGACATGATTGAGGAATATGTGTACATAGAGCAGCCTGAAGGTTTTGAGACCTTTGACCATGAGTCACATGTGTTTTGACTCAAGAGAGAGTTGTATGGGCTAAAGCAAGCACCTCGTGCTTGGTACACCAAGATAGATAGCTACTTCACCAGGTTGCGCTTCACGAAGAGTGAAGTAGATGCGAACCTATACCAGATAGTGGTGGAAGGTAAATTGTTGATCATTGTACTTTATGTTAATGATCTCATACTAATAGGTGATGATTAGCTGATCAAATCTTGCAAGGAGGACCTTGCAAGAGAGTTTGAGGTGAAGGACATGGGGCTCATGCATTCCTTTCTTGGAATGGAGGTATGGAAGAGAGACAAGGAGTTGTTTGTGTCTCAAGCAAAGTATGCCAACGAGATACTCAGGAGATTCCACATGGAGGGCAGCGAACCCATGGAGATTCCTCTAACAGGTAACTGGAGGAAGGAGGATGCTACTTCTGGGGAAGTAGTGGAAGCTATTGTTTACATGCAGTTTGTGGGTTCACTCATGTACTTGGTGAACACATGACCGGATATGTGCTATGCAGTTAACCAGCTTAGTCAAGCGATGGTTAGGCTTACCAAGTTGTATTGGAAGGCCACAAAGCATGTGTTGAGATACCTCAGGGGCACTTCTCAGTATGGATTATGGTACAAAAAAACAGAGGGAGTGAAGTTTCAAGGCTTCACCGATGCAAATTGGGTAGGGAGTCCATCTGATTAGAAGAGAACATCAGGAGGGATCTTCAGTATTGGGTCAGTGACAGTTTCTTGGTACAACAAGAAACACAGATCAATTGCACTCAGTTTGGCAGAGGCAGAGTACATGGCCGCGAGTCAAACAACAAGTGAGGCCATTTGGATGAGGAAGATCCTGGTTGATTTGTTTGTTCAGCAGATGGATCCAACTGTGATTTACTGTGATAATCAAAGTTGTATCAAACTCTCTGAAAATCTAGTTTTTCATGATCAATTCAAGCATATTGATATCCGATATCATTATCTCATAGATTGTGTATTGAGGCGGATTATTTTGTTAGAGTACATTCCCACAGATGAGCAAGATGTTGACATTTTGACAAACGCATTGTCAAGATGTAAATTCAAGTTTCACAGGGATAGGATCGGGGTAGCTGATAATCCCTTTCTTGTTGAGAGGGAGTGTTGAGAAATGGCAATAAAAATTCCAGTTTAATTTGTCCTTGAATTTAAACTGTGAATTAAAATCGAATTCTATTTTCATAGCAACTTGTAAATAGTTAATTAAGTTTAATTAACTTAATTAACTTAATAGCTTAGGAATTTCAAGTTGGAAGTCTTTCTGAAGTCATGTATATGTTCTCCCTAAGTTTTAGGGGTCCAGAATGAGTTTAATTGTGAGTTGTAATTAGATAACTTAGTTTACTGAGTTATTTTCAATTAAATTAGTTCTAAACTGTTTGTGGAACTAGTAGAGAGTTAACGGTCAGTTGGTGCACTAGTGCATACACAAGTGACACTCTAGTTAACTGAAAATTCCCTCATCAAAAACTCATGCATGTTGATTTTGAGGAAAACCCAGTTGAGACTACAGTGCAAGGACTTAGAAGCTTGAAAGCTAGGAATTTGGCTAAGTATTGGCCAAAGGAAGTCATGAGGCAGAGGATAGGAAATACTTTTGTAGGTTGAGCTCAAGGTTGAGCAGAGCATATTGTATTCATCCAAATTCTTTGACCAAGGGCGCAAGGACATAGGGGTTTGGAGAGCTGCAGAATTCGCTAAGTGTTGGCCAAGATCTTGCTTGTGAGTAAGAGAGTTGAGCATACTTGTGCGGAATTGTTATAGTGAAAACAAGCTTTGTATCTTCACTCATTTTTATGATATATGCAATACTGATAGCAGATTTTTGAGCAGTGGTTTTCCCTAAATACACCTTGTGTTATGTGTCATTGATTTATCTTCTTCTTGTTCATGTTGTTTTCATCGATCTATTGGCTTCCATTGGTTGAAAGTAGAAGTAGATTATTGTCCTGTGCTTTAGTACATTGCATGAGTTTGTGAATCTACAGGATTTTATACAAACCAATTAATAGATCTATTAATCCCTTGGTCAAACCCCTACCAAGCCAGCCTTCACGACTTACTTTTATACAAACCAATTAATAGATCTATTAATCCCTTGGTCAAACCCCTACCAAGCCAGCCTTCATGACTTACTTCACTGGCACATTACAATGGAGTATCATCAAGCCTTTTAAAGGCTTCATTACATGTAAGCCACAAGCACAAAACCACAGGATACCAAAAACATGTCCCCGAAACCACCACTATTGAGCTAACAAGTTTCAATCTTTCATCGAGTCAAGTTTAACCTAACTTTCCTCCCCTTTTAACTTGACTTGGAGTGTCTTTGACCAAATCCAACCAAACCAGCGAAGTGAGCCTTTTGCTCAACTTAGGCACACTACAATGGAGATCCCCAAGCCTTTTAAAGGCTTCGTCACATGTAATCCATGGGTTCTAATAGCAAATGCCACCAAAAATGTGTGCTTGAAACCATGACTGTGGACCTAACGACTTTGACTCTTTCACTGAGTCAAGTTTACCTTTAACATTCCCCCCTTTAAACTTGACTTGGGAAATCCACATGCTTTCCTCTCCTATCACCTAGGTCTACTCCAAGACTTTACCGACAATCATACACATGCCAAAGTAGGTCTTATAGCTGTATGCCCATATACATGTAATCTACAAATTCCAACTCCAAAGTAATATTTTTTTTGTTATTGTTGTTTAGCGCTTATGCTTCCATTCTCTCACCTCCGCACACCTACTCACACCAGGTGCTCTCCTCACCAAATCTCGCTTTTGTGGCTGCATCTCACCCTATTGGACCTCTATTGGGCAATCTTCATGTGTGTGGGTCAAATCCCAATCAAGCTTCTCTATGTTATCTTTATCCTCAACATACAATGTGCCAACATTTTTAACCATCACCTCCTTCTAGATGCCACAATCTCTTGCCTTTGATACCACTTGTTAGTAAAAATGAGAGAGAAATAATACATGATAAAACTCATACATGGTTTATGTGTATTGTTGCTATTTATGTATTTATCATGTATTATTTCTCTATTGTTTTTACTAACATGATTTTTACTAACATGATTGTACAAGATCTTCAACAACCTGCTAAACGGAGCAGTAACAATTTCCAAATTTTTCTTGAGCCAAATATGTTTCCAGCTCATTTCCGTTTCAGAATGCACTTCCTAAAATATGTTTGTAACCATCACAATAAGTATTCAAAATATGAATTAAAATGATAAATTGCCAAGGAAGGATTGGTAATCAAAATTGTTAAAAGAAATAATAAAGATTGCTAAGGATTCCTTAATAAAATTCTGCCACTTGACAAATATATCGACAAAAACTGACCTACAACTATCTTCTATTTCGTTGATAAATTTTCAGACTCTCAAATTCTGACATATTCTAGCTTTTCTGCAGACGAGTGAAATCTACAAGCTTTTAAAGTGAATTCACAAGCTGTTTGTCAATATTCCATATACAGAAAAGAAAACGGTTTTGATATGTAGGATATTCTTGTCCTTTAGCATGGAAACAGAAATGGCATACTCATGGTTTGATATATTAAGAGAAACTCAAAGTATACTGATAGCAGCCCATCTAGCTCCGACTAGTAATACAACTTGATGAATCTTTTTTCCTGTTTACAATCTCCAGAATTTTTTTTTCTTTTTTGGAATTGGACTACATGGTACAATATTGAGGACTATGGGATAAAAATGAAGTCCATTATATTGCCTGAGATGAAATTGGAGAACTGAGAGGCAGTGCCCAGTTTAACAAGGCTTCATTAACAAGATCTGGAACCTCATCATGAGGGCAATGCCCTGCTTGGAAATGTACGAGAGAAGAATTAGGATAAATCTCCTTGATCTTTTCAGCTTTGCTTGGGCCCACCCAAGGATCCAAATCTCCCCATAGCAGAAGAAGTGGGCACGAAAGTTTCTCTAAAATGTCATTTAATGTAACTTTTGATGGACTGAGCATAAATTGTGTTATCAACCTGCAATAAAGTTGAAAAAAAATACCATCATGAAGTATATTATGAGAATAACTAATAGGATATATATCTTGAAAGAGAGTTTTTAAAATTTTATTTCATTGCTTTTCTAATCCTCCCTACTGTATTCACGACCAAACACCATGAGTAAACAGAGTTGATCATCAATGAAATGAAATGAAATCATTCACAGTGATGAGTGTGGCTAACCACGAACAAGGGATCCAGAAAAGGTAGTCATTACCCAAGAGGGCAGCACGATTACAATCTAGAATGGCAAAAGAAATATGGGTTATCATATCTAGTGCAAGGATAGCCTGTTTCAACTGAGTTCATGGCAAGAATTGGAAGTTCATATTCCAATCCCATGCCTATTCACATTTTGATAGTGATTGGAAAGTATGTTTTCTAGTGATGGCAAGAAAAAGAGTATTACTCTAATTCTTATTTCAGGTAGCTGCGTGGAAGTCTAGCCTTGACAACATGTTTTGAAGAATCTTAATGCCCTAGGGCCTAGTTAATCAGATCTCAACCATGGTAGGAATGTTGCAGTAATTGGCCACAGATTTTTGTAAGGCCTTTAGGAGAGTATTAGAAACATTATCAACATTTACAGAAAAAATCCAGTGTGAATCCACCATAACCTCTTGTAGACAACTAAGGAATGTAATTATACGTGTTTTTAGAGAACAAGAGGGGCAAGCCATCTATAGTCCACCTTCAGAGTAACAGTGAATTCAAAATCCTTTAACCTCATGCTATTGCAAACACAAATGAGATCATGAAAGAGAAGGAAAAACTAGGTTAGGAACTAGTGCAGATTCATGTAACATAGACTTCCATATCTGAGCTTAAAAAGAAAGAACTGTAATAACAGCAAAAAATTTAAATTTTAGCTTGCATAAAGGGAGGGAAAGCTCTTAAAGCAACAGTATACGTATGGAGCACGTATCTTATTGAACATCTAAACTAGAATATTAATTTCCAAGGAAACCCAATGCCTGGCATTAACAAGTAGAAAACCATCAAACAGATAAAGAACTAAAATGCTAATTCTTTCTAGCTTAATGAGATCAATAGATGCTCAGTAACATATTACAAGTACTTCAGAACCACAAAAGGAATTCCGGTTCAAACCTGTAGTAAACTTCTCCTGCATTTGGGTCACCTGCTGGTCTTATAATTGATTCAATGAGATAGTCATCTACGTTGGTTGAGTCTGGATATACCTGCACAGCAAGGGTAACTCTTTTTGCTTCTCATCTTGATCGTTTCAAAACCAAATTCACTCAAAAGACAATCAATGTACCGTTATTTCAAAATGAACTGGTAATCAAACTTAGAAGAAGGTTATGGAATCCGGATCATAGTGTACATTTCTTAGCACAGACTGAACACGGGATGGCTGTTTTGCTTGCCAAAATGCAAATGCAAGTACAACACGTTGAACCCAATTCTTCAATGGGTTTATTATAATCCTTTGTATGGCCGTCTCTTCCACGACATTTTTAGATTGTTCTTCAGGATTGCGAAACTGTCCCGCACTATTTAAGATTGCGACTCCTGAAACAAATTCTGGACAGTCGGCTGCCGTTATCAATGCTGTGAGTCCTCCTAGGCTGCATCCAATAATAGTGTACAATGATCCAGAGACCATGCCCAAATATCAGTAAACAAATACGTATGTCTAACATTTTAAAAAATAAAATAATGATCCAACAAAGCATTTGAAAATGGCAGGTTTCATTCTAAACGGCAACTTTTATATGTCAATTCATGGTCATACGTGAAATTGGGAGAATAATTTTACAAAATTTACAAAGAACGATATATTCGTAATCGGAAAGCTTTACGAAAGTATATAATTCCATTTAATTGAAAAAGGTAATTATACAAATGCAAACGGCTTACATGTTAAGAAAAATTCCATTCAAGATAAGAAAAGCCTGGAAGAAAAAATTCAGCATTTGAACTGTGTCCCCTGTTCAAAGTGTAATTTAGAAGATGGAATCTATATTAACAGTCTTATAGTAGTTTACTAATTAAAGACAATAGGAAACAGACAGAATCAAAGTTATCCACTGAGCTATATACAAATTCATGATGAATCAAGAAGCGTCTGCAGACCAACCATTGGTTCAGTTGTGGATCTTCTCCAACTTCATAGCTATCAGTTCTCTCTATATGTTGCAGTAATATTCCGGATTCCCAAATTTTTTTATAGGTGATATGTCTCACAACTCACAAAATCTACCCTTAGGCGAAGATGCTGCAACTAAGGAGTATCACCAAATTTGCCCAGGACTTGCACCTAGCCCCAACCACAGGAAACAGTAACACAGCCACGAGATATGAACATGTCTCAAGGGCAACTCTGTACCTTGATGAAGGAATAATAACACCCCCACTTTACCAACCAACCCAGCCCCCATTGACTGTGATTCCCAATTTTAGTTCTCTGCAGATTCTTTTTTTTTAACCATCTTAATAACAACACCCCGAATTTACCAACCAACCTAGCCCCATTGACTGTGATTCCCATTTTCAGTTCTCTGCAGTTTTTTTTTTTTACTATCTTAATAACAACACCCCCAGTTTACCAATTTTAGTTCTCCGAAGAGTTTTTTTACCATCTTATCCAGTAATATGGGCTTTTACTCGCAGGCACCTATGCCAAGCACGGCCATGACCTCGAATCTTCTCAAAGATGTGATTAATTGTGTAAATTAGCCACTATTTATGCATTTTGTGCTACTAGATAAGCATTAAGTTAGCAACATCTCTATGACCGATAGAAGCTCAATTTAAGCTTCTGACTACCTTTGAACAGGCATCTGTTGAAGAAATACCATGGTACTTAATCTTCTTAGCTCATTTAAAAGCAAAGCAACCTAGTTCAAACTTCAGATTAATAATCGCTGGATTAGTTAATGTCATTCACCATCTCTAGAGACATTTGCCCAATCTTTGACATAAAGTTAAAAACATGATCAATTTCAAATAATAAATCAATTAGGATTGAGATGAGTTACTAGCACATACGCAGTCTGATAAAACTGTTTTCCTAAGCCTATGTTTAACCTATAATTCGAAGAATCAATTTTCCGCCTACCATTACCAACCATAATTAAGTATAGAGATAATGGCAAATGATGGCATTGCTTTAAGAGTAACAAAACTTATAAACGTTAATTATTCTAAAAACCGCACACACACACATATATATATATATATATATA
>APFE031359028.1:80612-127712 GCA_000404065.3 Pinus taeda
ATATAGATGTGTATTCTGGGTGTGTGAGCGAGAAACAGAGAGGTGAGACTGTGAGAGAAAACAGAGGATATTACAGCGGCTTTGCTGTAGGTTGTGTCTCTTCATTTTGCTGGATAATAGAAAGGAAGAACTGGCTGTTCGAGGTGGACGTAGCCCAAACTGGGTGAACCACGTATATCTGTGTCTCTCTTGTTTTGTGCGTTTTCTGTGTTTATATTTCTGCAATATTTTATGTGTTCCATTGCTCCGTAATATATAATTTTCTAACAAAAGGAACTATGTTCCTAAGATCCATTGGCGCATCTACACATGTAAAGGATGCACATTTAATCTTTACATTGTTGGTTGATGTTGTGGAAGAAGTTGGGGTTGCAAATGTTGTCCAAGTAATTATGGACAACACGACAAATTATGTGGTAGTTGGAAGGTTGCTTTATGCCAAATATCCCACTATTTTTTGGATTTCGTACACTGCACGTTACATAGATTTGATACTGGAGGACGTTGGGAAGTTGGAGACGCTGCAAGATGTTGTGCAAGAGTGCAAAAAAAATTACCAGGTATATTTATAACCATGTTTGGGTGTTGAACCTTATGAGGAAATTCACAGAGGATGAGCTTAGTCGCCCAACTATCACATAGTTTGCTACAAAATTTCTTTCCCTCCAAAGCCTTTTGTATGAGTACCAAGCTTTAAGAATAAGGTTTTATAGCCAACAATATATATTTTGGAAATATAGCACAAAACCGGAAGCATTGACTGTGAAAGCATTGTTGAATGTTGTTATTTATGCCAACATCTGTTAATGAAGACTCTTAATATTTTTCTAGGTTTCATCAATTGGAAGCTCCAAACGAAGGATGGTTGGAAATCTTAACTATAGGGTTAAGATTCCCTAAACGATGGACATAACCCGCACTTGTTGAAGGTTTTTGAAAAGTCAGATCATTGAATTTGCCTTGGAAATCCTTGCCATTGGTTTCTCTTCGTCAAGTTGATTCTGGTGGTATGTGGCACGCCCCATGGGCCCTCACGATTTAAGACAAAAGCCCAATCGAAGTCACGGTTTGAGAGAATCCCGGTCGAAGTTGAAGGCCCAATTTCTGGCTCAAAAACCCTGAAGGAGATGATGTGCCATGACTTGATAGGTTGGCCTAAGGATAATAAAAAAATTCTCTTTAGTCAAAGGTCAAACAAAAATTAAAATTAAAATAAACAAAAAAGGGGCTTTATGGAAAACCAAGGAACACATATATGCAAATGTTATAACATGGTTTAAAATAATATTATAATAATAATAAAATAAAAAGGGCATTTATGGAAATGGTTCCATAAAGCATAGATATTATATTTTATTATATGTTGCCAGGAAACATGGGTTCGGGGACGGGTACGGGGACGGGGACGAGGACGGGGACGTCATTTTCTGAAACAGGGTGCGTGGGTTTCGTCGGGGGTAATATTATAATTTAATAATATAATATATAAATATATTTTTTTTAATTATAATATACGTGAATTTGTATATTTTTCAAGTTTAAACAAGAAAACTAAAATACTTATGATTTAAATTTTAAATATTTAAACATGCACAACATTGAACATTCAACATTCACAATGAAATTTCAAAATTGCTAGTGTTATATCAAGTGCAAATTGGAGTTTACATATTAGTAAGAATCATGATATATGTCCATTGTCATTTTACATTCAAAATTTTCCTTGAGGCATCTCCAAACAAAACTAGGAGATTTTAAAATACTAAAATAAAAATAGCTAATGGTGAACAATGGCTTCCTCAAGCCATGCCATCAACATCACTTAGGTCTTCAATTAGCATGCTCTCCAAGTAGGAATCACTCTCATCTTGAGGCTCTTCCTCATCCATAGCAACTGGAGATAGCTCAATAAGGCCATCTCGTTGTATCTTCTCGCCCACATACATAGCATCATTTTTGTATTGGCCCCATCTCTTGAAAGAACCCTCCTTGTAACCAAGATCTTTTTGAGATATGAGACAAAGTGTGCTATGAATGTACACTAAGTTCTCTGCGTTCTTTGAGCCCAACCTATTCCTCTTTACTGAATGGATAAAGGCATAAGTACTCAAATTCCTCTCGAAAGATGCAGAACTAGCTACTTGGAATATTAGGGAAAGCCCATTAAACTAATTAAAAATTTAAAAATAAAAACTAAAATGAACTCCAAAGAATCCGATTTTGGGGTTCCAAGTACTCATCCTCAGGGTTCTTCGTACTTGTCAAGACAAAAGAACCCAAATTTTTTTAATGGAGAACCCGGTTCTTATGGGTTCTTCTCAAAAGCACCCGTACAAGAATCCGATACTTGGGTTCGAGAACCCGAGACGGGTTCGAGAACCCCACCCCTGGGTCCGGGAACCCATGCAACATAATTAGTTTCAATATTTTTATTATTTTAGTACATCTTAGATGTTGCATATAAGGCAGGAATGTAACGCAAGTGGCTCCTTTGGATGCAACGCAAGTGGCTCCTTTCCTCATATCTGTGTCTTCCATTTGTCCGCTCCCGTTTTTCTGGGGCTAACCATATTTGTGTTTGTGTCAGTTCCATTTGTGCCCTCCTGTTCCTTTGTGGCTCACCATATTAAAAGGTGTCCCTAATGGGCACCACTATGAGAAAAATTGTAAACGAATAGGCCTTCTCAGCCAAGGTGAGAATGGGGGCCAACAAAATAATAATTGGGAAAACTTAAAAACAACTAGCACATCTCCACTAAATTAATGATAATAGCTAAGAGGGGATTGAACTGAAATACCCAAAATCACCTAAGTTTGCACTGATAAACCCCAACATACATACAAATTTAGCTGATTGTGCCCATTCCCACGTAATCATATTTCTAAAAACATTTAGCTGATTGTGCCCATTCCCACGTAATCATATTTCTAAAACCAATATTGGTTGGAACATATGAAAAAAAAAAACTATACAAAACCAGCAAAGCAGGAAACTGGTATTTCTTTGAAAAACACACATAATTCAAAAAAAAAAGTGCTGAGATAAGGAACAAACCTTGAACAGAGGGCTCACTTATCACTGATGCACACATTGAAATCCCAGTTGTTCCAATTCCCTTCAGCAAGCCTCTCCTCGGCAAGTTCAGAGCTTCACCATCGGAACAGCCTGCATGTATTCACTGAATATGTCAAAAATGATCAGAAGGCTTATGAAAAACTAGATTAACCACACCCAAAGAAATCTGGGTAAATTACCAGAAAAATTTGGGCGTTTGGCTACTGTATATAATGGCCGGCCTATTGCAGAGGAAGGATTGGGGTAAGCAGTCACCCTCCTGGCTGGTGATGAGCAAGCGCTGAAAGACACATGAGCAGGTGAGAAGGGGAGCGTACATACATACGCCATTTAAAATAAGGCAAGCCTGCCACTGTAAATCATTGGACCATTTTATGTTTCCCTCTGATAAAGGTGGAGTCTGCATTTCCAACACTTGCTGCTACGTAGCCACCCTTTTCACCAATGGACAGAAATGTAATATCCTTTTCATTAATTATTTACAAAAATTAAAACACAAGGCTTGCAAGAGGGTGTATTTTCCTCTGGCATAGGCTTCCGACTACAGATTTCCTCTCGTCTTTGATTAAAATGATAATAATATTTCTTAATAATGGATATGAAATTTCATTTGTTTTTACTTGTTAACATACGGTTTTTATTTTTATCGAAAAAAACATAATGTTTTATTGTTATAAAAGATCTATTTTATGGAGAGCAGGTAAGTGTTTATAGTTTAGTACGGGGAGATATTATTATATAGGTTAATGTTTAATATTTGATATAAAGAAATATTATTATGTAATTAAATGTTTTTTTATAGGGTGGGAAATTTATCATAATTTAGTTGTCAAACTAGCGGTGAGGATAGTTATATCTCGTTGCTATCTACGAATGCAAGTTGATTCATCACCTTTATTCAAGGAAAACCACACCGCCTCAAATAACTCATTGGTGGTTCATAAGGGGGTAGGCTTTCACTCCTGCGAGATGCTTTGTGTTAGGTGCCCAAGTCACCATCGCACTTAGGCAAGTCGGGTGCCCATACCGGGCGCGTTTAACTGACGAGTTGGCAGACAAGTTGTCGGGGCGTGTTTAATTGACGAGCTAGGTGGGGCACACATAACCAACAAGTTGGTTGGGCGCACTTAGCCGACAAGCCATGGAGACGCATTTAATCGACGAGCTGGGGAAAAAGCACTTAATCGACGAGTTAAGGGGCGCCAACATGAAGAAATGACTAAGTGTTGGGCGCACACGACACTTTGGTTTATAGGAGGACGAGTTGGGCGCACCACTGAGGTCCACATATGAGCCGACGAATTAGATTTATGAGTTGGAGTGTGGGCGGGTCGGCTGGACCAAGCCAAGCCCCCTCCCCACGTCCAAGAGTTCGTATAAGTATTCGAAGGGCGAGAGTGGAAGGACGCATCAGACAGCCTCAACCGCAGAGATATCGGGTTAGCAGAGGAGTAGAGCTGAACCATACGGGATGAGCCCACATGTCGGGCAGGAGTAATACGAAACAACGCGGAGGTAAGGGCACGGGTGACCACAGCAGGTGGGTCGACCTGACGCTACACTTGGGCGCGGAAACACGGTAGTGTAGCCACCCTTGGGCGGGGTTGCACGCAGTAGTTTACATGACAGGTGCGACAGTACACGGTGTCCAGCGGAGGTTGGGTCTGTGGTAGAATACAACAGAGGGGCGCGGAGTGTTGGACAACTCAGACCCGCGGCAAGTGTGTCGAATAGCGACTGGGTGGAAACGATATTGCGACAAGTTGCGGTCAAGTCGTGTAGTAGGCCGACTGACTGGGCAGCTCACCTACCTATGTTGTATTTTGTAAAAACCAGTTGAATTTAACTCCCGATATATTGTAAAGATCTGCAGAAATATTATATACTTGATAATTACATGAAAGATGTGTCTTGTGCATTTCTTATTGTCGTGATTCTTGTTTAAGTTATTCGGCATTTAAACTGAATAAAAGATGAAAGATGAATGTTGTAGGTGTAGGCTGGAAAATGATAAAGAAACTAAAGTGTTGAAGTATTTCGTTGGTGCCGCACGTAGCCCAATTCAGGAAAAAGGAATTGGGGGCGTGAAAGATGGTATCAAGGTAGAACAACAACAAGATGCAGAGACCAGGTATCTATGCATTCTGGAATTTTGGAAAAGAAATCTTAGATTCATAGTTTGGGGTTTCTTGACTTGGAAGTTCATGGCAAAATTATCCAAGCATTAGTGGGCACAGGTGCCACACATAACTTCATGATGACAAGATTGGCAAAAGAAGTTGGGCTGCAAATTGTTCCATCTAATGTGGAAGTCAAGGCAGTGAACTCGAAGGCTAGAGTGTCAGGATTGGCAAATGAAGTGCCAATTCAAATTGGAGACTAGCAGGGTTGATTGGACTTCGCGATGATGGAGATGAATGACTTTGACATGATATTGGGGCAGGATTTTCCGAAGGGCAATAAGGTGATTATTGTCCCATTTTACGATGAGGTTATGTTGATTGGAGGCTCACGAACTTGGACTTTGCCTACTCATAAGCAAAGGAAGGAAGTTCAAGTGCAGCATGTTTTTGCACTAAGCTTGAGGAAAGCAATGCGGGAGTTAGATGTGGAGACATATGTGACAATCATCAGGGGAGTTGATAACGATGATGGAGTGGGGAAGCCTGTTCTAGCTAAGATTTTTGATGTATTGGACAAATATGCATATTTGATGCTCGATGAACTATTGAAAGCACTTCCACTGAGGCATGCAGTGGACCATAGAATTGAGCTAGAGCCATGGAAGCAACCTCTAGCAAAAGCTCCTTATCGATTATCAGGGTCGGAATTGGAGGAATTGAAACGACAGTTGAAGGATTTGGTTGATGCAGGTTTCATAAGACCTTCAAGGTCCCCATATGGAGCTCTAATATTATTCCAGTGAAAGAAGGATACGAATGAGCTACGGATGTGCTGTGATTATCATGCTCTTAACAAGCAAACGATAAAGAACATGTATCCTTTGCCATTAGCTGCAGATTGCTTCAACAAGCTTGCGAAAGCTCGAGTATTTTCCATGCTAGACTTGAGGGATGGGTACTATTAGGTGTAGATATAGGAAGGAGATGAGAAGAAAATTGTGTTTGTGACAAGGTATGGGAGTTTTGAGTTCCTTTTTATGCCTTTCGAGTTGTGTAATGCTCCTGCTACATTTTTCACTTTGATGAACGATGTACTACATCCATATTCAGATTCATTCATTTTAGTATACTTGGACGATATCGTGATATATAGTGATGATGGAGGATCATAAGAAACACTTGGCTTTTTTGTTTGAGGCACTGAAAAAGAATCAATTGTACTTGAAGAAGTCAGAGTGTATGTTTTCCCAGACCGAGATTCTGTTCCTTGGACACATTGTAGGCCAAGGGCACATACAGATGGACCTGAGCAGAGTGGAGGCGATAGAGGATTGGGCCGAACCAAAGAATGTCCATGATATGAGGGTGTTTTTGGGGATGACCAACTACCAGCGGAAGTTTGTAGAGGGGTACTCCAAAGTGACATCGTCACTGACAGACCTTTTGAAGAATGATAAGTGATGGAATTGGACAGAGAAGTGTCATACAACATTTGAATACTTGAAGAAGAGAATGGTTACAGCACCGATACTGAAGTTACCTAACTTTGAGAGACCTTTTGAGGTACACACAGATGCTTCAGATTTTGCGATAAGAGGAGTTCTTAGGCAGGATGGGCATTTGGTGGCGTATGAGATTCGGAAGTGGCAGGATAGGGAACGATGATATCCGATTCATGAGAAAGAGATGACTGCGATCATCCACTGTTTACAGGTATGGAGGCATTACTTGATTAGGAGGCCTTTTGTTGTCAAGACTAACAATGTTGCAGCAAGTTATTTTTCATCACAACCAAAGCTGTCAGCGAAACAAACTCGTTGGCAAGACTTCTTGGCAAAGTTTGACATGATTATTGAGCATAGATCAGGTAGACTCAATGCAGTTGCAGATGCCGTCAGCAAGAAAGGGACAATTAGCTGCACTTGAGGAGGAAGAAGACCAGGCAGAATGAAGTGGGAGTCGAGTACAGATGATTGATGAGATGCAGAATAGGCTTCAGGAAAGCATTGAGACAAATACTCAGCACAAAGCATTGTGAAGCAGGTGAAGGAAGGAAAGACATAGAGGTTTTTCTACGAGATGGACTCTTGTTCTTTGGGAATTGACTATACATTCCAAAGTCATCAGGACTTAGGAGACACCTTTTGAAGGAGTGCCACGATTCTCCATGGGTTGGCCACCTAGGGTAGCACCATTCTTTGGCATTGTTGGAGAGAGGGTTCTTTTGGGAGAAGATGTGAGAGAATGTAGAGGAGTATGTACATATGTGCATTATTTGTCAGTAGGACAAATCGGATAGCCAGAGGCAGGGCAGATTATTGCAGCCTTTACCAATTCTAAAGAGACCATGGATGAGTGTTTAGATGGAGTTCATCACTTAGTTACCGCAGGTACATGGGTATAATGGGATTATGGTCATGGTCAATCATTTTTCCAAGTATGTCGTCTTCATTCTGACGAAAATACCATCTGGAGCTGAGATGACTGTTGAGTTGTTCTTCAAACATGTTGTGAAGTATTGGGGAATGCCATTAAGTATCGTATTGGACCAAGATCTGCGATTTACAGGCAGATTTTGGACCACTTTGTTCAAGTTGGTTGGGACAAAGTTGCAGCAGAGTTTGAGTTACCATCCACAGACAGATGGGTAAATTGAATGGATTAATGCACTGTCAGAGGACTACTTGAGACATTATGTGACGGCTAATTAGAAGAATTGTCCTAAACTCTTGGATGTGGCTTAGTTTAGTTACAATATGCAGAAGAGTTCCGCAATTGGGTATAGTCCATTTGAGTTGGTAAATGGAAAGGTGCCAGTTGCTCCACACACCATGTTATCAAGAGGTTTCTTGAGGAGTCTACATGTGAAGAGATTCATGATAGCATGGGAGGAGACCTTGGAGTTGGCACGGGTGCACTTGTAGGAAGTTGCAAGGAGGATGAATAAATGGGCAGATAAGGATAGACGAGATGCACACTTCAATGTTGGGATATGGTTTTTCTTAGGATTACCGGAGATCAGTTTCAACCATCGAAAGGGACCGCGAGATATTTTATGAGGAAGTATGAAGGGCCATTCCGAGTAAAGAAACATGTTGGAGAAGTTGCATATGAGTTGGAGATTCCGAACAACATGCATTTGAAACATAATGTGTTTCATATGAGTCAGCTCAAGAGATGTCGACTTGATGCACATCATCCAGACAGGACAAAACCACCGAGGGGACCAACCATGATTGTGGACAGGCCACACCTTGTTCTAGAGAAGATTCTGGATCTTTGAACTATGGGTGTTGGGAGTACTACATGACGAGAGTTCTTTGTTAAATGGAAGAACACACTGGAGGAAAGTAGCTAGGAAACAGAGGATTCATTGTGGAGATGGAGGAAGGAGATTGCGAAGTATGAAGAAGAGTTGAGGAGAGTAGCTAGATTTCCAAGGACGACAATGACTTCTGGTGGGGGAGGATGTTAGGCCCCCAAGTCATCGTCGCACTTGGGCGAGTCGGGCAACCATATTAGGCATGTTTAACTGATGAGTTGGCAGACAAGTCATTAGGACACGTTTAATCGACAAGTTGGGCAGAGTGCACATAATCAATGAGTTGGTCGGCACACTTATCTGATGAGCCATGAAGACACTTTTGACTGACAAGTCGGGGCGGACGCACTTAACTGAAAAGTTAAGGGGTGCCAACATGAAGAAATGACTAAGTGTTGGGCGCACATGACAGTTTAGTTTATAGGTCAATGAGTTGGCAGAGTGCACATAACTGACGAGTTGGTTGGGCACACTTATTTGACGAGTCGTGCAGACACTTTTGACCGATGAGTCAGGGCAGACGCACTTAACTGACAAGTTAAGGGGTGCCAACTTGAAGAAATGACTAAGTGTTGGGCGCACATGACACTTTGGTTTATAGGTTGACGAGTTGGGAACACCACCGAGGCCAACATATGAGCCAATGCATTAGATTTATGAGTTGGAGTGTGGGCAGTTTGGCTGGATGAAGCCAATCCCCCTCCCCACTTCTAAGAGCTCGTATAAGTATATAGACGGCGAGAGTGGAAGGAGGCATCAGACAGCCTCAACCACAGAGATATCGGGTTAGCAGAGGAGCAAAGGCGAACCATACGGGATGATCCTGCGATTTGGGTAGGAGTAATATGAAACAATGTGGAGGTAAGGGCATGGGTGACCATCGACCCAATGCTACACTTGGGCGCGACGAACACAATAGTGCAACCACCCTTGGGCGAGGTTGCACGCAGTTGTTTACACGATGAGTACAACAGTACACAGTGTCGAGCGGAGGTTGGGTCTGTGTTAGAATATAGTGGAGGGGCACGGAGTGTTGAGCAGATCGGACCTGTGGCAAGTGTACCGAACAGTGACCGAGTGGAACGGTATTGCGATGAGCTGCGGTCAGGTCATGCAGCAGGCTGACCGACTGGGCAGCTCACGTACTTATGTTGTATTTTGTAAAACCAGTTTAACTCCCAACATATTGTAAAAATTTGAAGAAATATTATATACTTGATAATTACATGAAAGATGTGTCTTGTGCATTTGTTATTGTCGTGATTCTTGTTTAAGTTATTCCACACTTAAACTGAACAAAGTATGAAATATGAATGTTGTAGTCGTAGTCCGAAAAATGATAAAGAAACTAACGTGTTGAAGCATTTAGTTGGTGCCACACATAGCCCAATTCAGGAAAAAAGAATTGGGGGCATGACACCTTGGGTATTGGGTCGTTAACCTGTTCCTTACGTCCAAGAAAGATGAGCTCTTAGCCAAGAAGCAATTTTAGGGCATACTATAGGCCCAATTACGTAATTAAATGTTATATTAAATATTGTTGGAAATAAATAAATTAAATAAAAATAAATAATTATACAAATATGTGTATGTATTAATATATCATAGAAAATAATGTATATAATAATATTTAAGAATTAATAATAAAAATAAATAAATATGCAAATATGTGTATGTGTATGTTGGGCATGGAATCCACCCATGGCATGTTTTGGGGCTCAAAGCCCAAGTTTTGAACCAATAGTATTGTAAAAACTCTGCGAATTGCGGGCAGAGAGCATGAAATGTATGATAGAGTCACAGGGTTGTCCGCCCTAGTTTTGTAATGTAATTTCGGCCTACCCATGGTCCGCAGACCATGGGATTGTATAAATAGAGCGAGGCTCTAAGTGTAAAAGATAACTAACGAATAGAAGGAATAGGAAGAAGGAAGCAAGAAGATAGAGTCTAAGTGACTAAGTGTGTCTTGGGTTGTAGGGTAGGAGAAGGCTCTGTAGCTGAGTGAACAGAGGCCTAGTAGTCTGAAGCTGAGTGCGCGAACCCTTGCAGCTAAGTGTGCAGGGTAGAGTTGAGTCTGTAACCGAAGAAGAGATTATTAACAAAAAATTTTGTTACCAATTCGTGTATCTGTTCTTGGATTAATGCATGTTTGTTGTAAATTACAAATATACTGTCTATTTATTGTGCGCACCTATATGAATGGTTTTTGTTGATAAGTATAACTTAAAGCACACAAGTAGGCTAAAAAATCAACTAACATTGAAATACTAGTAAGGAATTGGGCAATAACATCATTCGGCCCCCGAGTAAAGCTGTGCGAAGGCAACATCTCAGGCTATGAGGTAAGGAAAAGCGCGCGTGGTGATGTGTGCGCAGGGTCGAACTGCAGAACTCTTGAACTCAATAGACATCTCCAAGGTACAGAAACCTAGTTCTAGCACCCTCCCATACTACTTCGGGTCAGACCTCAGTCCGCACTCCATGGACTATTGTCGAAAGGGCCATTAGTACCGGAATTTGTTTGGCTAAATCACCTTCAAACTTCGGTCAGGCCCTAATAAGCCAACAAATGTTTCCGTTGCCAGGATGGGGATCTGCATAAGAGATGTTTGATGTTGTGTCATTGGAATCTGACAAAGAAAGAAATTGAAGGGTGGTTGGACAGAAAGATTCCTCAGTTCGTGGCATAGGAAAATAGGAATCTGCGAGTATTGAAGGAAAAATGGTTAGAGCACTACTTATATACGGAAATCCACGAACTTTCCTTTGCATCCTTCCCCTCTGAGTTGTATGAGTGGATCGCGAAGCTAGCAGATAGTCAAGGAAGGTGTAGGCTCGACAAACCTATTGTGTGGACTCCAGAGTTGGTGCGCAGACTAGAAGCATTAGGAGATAAGATCGCGTGCACTGTGGACCATTAGCTCGATCAAATTATAGGAGGGTTTATCACCGAGTTCGCGGTAGATATGTTAGTCAGCTACAGCAAGGTGGAATGACGATTCCTCAAAGGACCGCGAGGTAAGTACATTAAATCTTTGAACACTTAGATTAAAATTCTACTGTGTGAAAAGTGAGTTATGCGAATAAATTGATGTTTGGGGCTATGCAAAGTGGGAGGATCTATAGAAATGAAGGTAGAGAAGAATTAGAGACTAGTCCCTTGATTTCACCTCCGTGAGAAAGCGAGGAAGAGCTCGTGAAAGTTTCACTGAGAAGTGCGATCAATCTGATAAGGTAGAGAATCCCGCGCATACCACCCCCACCTACACCACCACCAGTTTCACCATCTTCACCCCCATCTTCGCCCACACCACCTCTGCCACCACCACAATTCAATATAGCGAGTACAATAAAGTTGTCGGTATTCAAAGGAGTAGGGAATGAAGATTCGGACCAATTTTGGTTTGTAGTAAAGGCTGTATGGGAAGCGCAAGGAGTCACAAATGATAATATCAAGAAGGCAACATTGGTTAGCACCTTGCAAGATCGTGCACTGACATGGTACATTAAGAATTCCAATGACAATCCAAACGCAGGGATTGCGGATATCCAAGCTGCGCTAAACAGGGAATTTAGCAGGCCAAAATAAGAGACAGTCGATTATCAGATTTAAGGAAATTGCGATGCTTCTAGGTGAGACCCCCTGGGAGCTGGATCAGAGACTGAAGTGTATGATTCGTGAAGCCAACATGACCTTGACGGATGGGCAACACTGCGCATGGTTTGTAGCATCGCTAACGCTACATCTAAGGAACACATCATAACATAAGATGTCAACGTAGGATGAGGCTTTGGAGATCGCAATGAGACTACACGAGACCCCAATACAAGATCCCAATTTAGGAGTCCAACAGATCCACGCGCAGTTGAAAAACTTCTGTCTTGAGATGCAGAGCTTGAAACAAGACAGGATAGCTCACTCAGAAGTGCGCGAGGAGATATGGTGCATAAAGAGCAAAGGCTAAGGACATGACAAGGACCGTTGTCCAGTCTTCGCGAACTACTTAGCGGGAGGAGGGGCAATGCCATTGAGAGTAGAGGCACAAGCAGGACTGAGCGTGGCACCTGTATTATGGTGTGCGATTCGTTAGATAGGAGGGAAGCATGCTACAGTTAACTATCATCTATTACATAAGTATACACAAACGTCCCAGCAGTTGTTCTGTAATTTCTGCAAGTCAGTAGGCCATGATGACCTGTAGAAGTTATGAATAGATGATGGATCAGACTCCTACCTATAGAGTTCATATCAAAACGTGAGCCCTCGATCAAAATGCAGGGATGGCGCGCATTGGGTTTCAGGGGGCAGACGAGGTCGAGGTGGAATGGGACCAGGAAGGGGTCGCGGGAAGCTGATCTGTTACAATTACGGAGGGCCAGGGCATTATGCCTGCGATTGTACAAATCCAATGAGGGCATCATGTTTATATTGTACCCAATTTGATTGCGAGATAGAGGATCTCCCCACACTGATAGCGAGGTTGCGCGATACTGGAACACTCCAACCTCCCCCGATTCAGAACCTGCAAATGATGAGGTCTGAGTCGCATGAGGAGGACCCAAATGTAAACATTGTGCTCCGAAGCGGTATCATGATAGGAGATGACAAGGGCAAGTAGTCCGAAGAAAGTGCCTAGGTTCACAAGGCTCCAAAAAAGGAATTAGAGTTCGATTTGGAGCAGGTGAAGAAGACATTCATGGAAGCTAAGAAGAGCTTCACAGAGGCCTCCACTTCAGATAGTAAAGACCAACTAGAACCGAAGATGGACCCATCAATGCTCACTACCTTTCTGGAGACGTGCATGAAGCTGCTGCGTGACAGGAAAGTCGTGAAGGGGTTGCAAGAACTCATCACTAGATGTGCTGGACCCAGAGAACCGCGCGTAGTCTAGAAGCTTGGAAAACACGTAACACGAATAGGAAGGGAGATGAGATTGACTACACAAATTGGGGAATAAGAAATGGATCAAGTGATTTTGGATCTAGGATCAGATGTGAACATTCTGCCAAAGCAGACATGGGAGTGCATGGGCAAGCCCGCGTTGCAATGGTCTCCTTTTCAATTGAGAATGTCGAACCAGAAAAAGAACCTCCCGATGGGAAGATTGCAGGGAATAACGGTAGATATCGAAGGTGCGAGTGCGCTTGCAGATTTCGAAGTAATAGAGATTGTTGATGACAACAATCCCTATCCCCCACTACTGGGAATAGATTGGGCCACTAACATGAATGGAGTGATAAATCTACAGAAGCGCAAAATGATTTTTGAGAAAAATTCATTGCACATAGTGGTACCTCTAGACCCTATGGAAGGATCGTGCTACACAGAGCCGGTGTGCAACTGCGATAGCGATGACGATCTATATTGTATCTACAAGATAACCGAGTGGGAGCAGGATTGGGTAAATCCAATGGCGGATGGTAGGATTTCGTGGGAGCGCTAAAGCTCTCGCACCTCCGATTCAGACAAGGAGATAGAAAGATGGAAGAATCGGTTACACGAGGTAACCACGCTCAACTGCAACATGATGATAAGGTCACTATGTTGTGTAGCAACAGAAGCAAGAGACCTGCCTATGTATGACAGAATGACCGCGGTAGATGATTTCCAGAACAAATTTGAAAGAGAATTACTAGAAAAACAACGTTTCAACACTCTGAAATGGGCATTGCGCACTACACCCGCAAGGTGGTGGGGTACGCACCAGCAAAATTCTGATGACTGGCAGGAATGTAGAAGGATGATGCTCATACGTTTTGGATAGCATCAGATACAGATGAAAGCCAAATATGAGGGATGAAACAGCCTGTGCGCTCACCTCTCTAGATGGGTATAGGCGTATGGTACACAACCTACACGAATGCACACCATCCTCGAGATAGGAAATAGGACCAACAAGCAGGAGCGGGCAAGACGAGGGCGCAAACGACGAAGTATGATAAGATCAAGCACGCCAAATATTATCCGCGTGGAAGCCTTTGAAAAAGTGTGCGAAGTACTGAACAAGGTCCACCATGTGAGACGCACTGATTGGGACCTACGCGTAGCAGCAGTTCTATTGGCTTATAGGACCATGTGCAAAACCCTGACCGCGCGAGCACTTCTGAAGCCAAAGTATGAAGCAAAGGTTGTAATCCCTATGGAGCATGAAAAGCCTAGTCCGCGCATAGCGGCACCCGTAGATACGATGGTTCGCGAAGCTTGGAAAGAAGGAATCACTTAGTGGCAAGAAACATAACACATTGGGCTTAAGGAAGAAATCCGATGGGGAAACTTTAGACTCCGCGAACTTGAAAAAGAAAGGGTATGATTAAGGAAGAAAAGTGCTTTGATGAATGCGGAGGTCAAGAAGTTGGAGGACGAGATAAAGGAAGCATTTTTCATCGAAAAACCTAGGATGGTCAGTCAAGGTGCATACGATCATGCCGACAAGTTTGAGAACTGTCGCCGTGAATTGGTTAGTCTGTTGCCTTGGCTGGGACCACATCTCGCCAAGCATAGTGACTAGGGTAGCACGTTACCAGTGGTGAAGTGCATGATGCCAACCACAACAATAAAAGGTGGAGAATCTCTGCGAACCATGGTGGAGGACGAGATATAGCCCCACACAGGTGGTACGACCACCTAACTAGTCGCGGGAAGGATAGTCTTAGCGCTCCAGGCAGTTGGAAGAGAGCGCGAGACTATAAAATATTCTACCTAGGAGCTACACGATATTGGGATGTGCGCAGAAGCAGAGAGTCACAAGGTCCACGACCGTGAACGGAGGGCTGCGCTGTCGCGCAAGTTGGATGGGAAGTGACCGTTGAAGTCACTATTCATGATGGGATGCTCAACTTGAGGCCAAATGGAGTGGGCGGCGGGCATTTAAGACACGATTTATGGGCAAGATTTGGGAAAATCTGCCACAAAGAAAGCATTAATGAACTAGAATTGGGGGGAACGGTCGAATTTGAATTCAAAAGGCACTATAAAACACAAAGGGCTTCCCAACAAACAACACTTGGTCATTTGATAATTGAGCGATTGAGCAAAGCCTTGAGCATTGTGAGTCGAGCGTTGATTGAGCCCTTAAATTCACGAGTGCCGGATTACAGCCTAGATACAATGACAACAACCAAGGATGGTTTGGGAATAAAAGAGATAACCGTCGGCGAGGCTGTGCAGGCCCTAACTATGGAAGACGTTCCAGAAGGCACCGGATTTGTGGCAGAAATACCCAAATCACCGCATACACCAAGGCCCAAGAAGGGTCATAGAGATATAATCGAGACATTATATATACTTACATTGTCCTGCAAAAAAATATGTCAGAGATGATACTCAAAATTCAAATGTAAACACTAATCATACATACCTTGTTGTAGGATACTTACCCTTGACTATTGATGTGTGGTCCTTACTACAGTGATCCTTAAATGCATGCTTTTTCTTTCCTTCTAGGATCTCAATATTGAATCTATTGTATCTATGTATTTTCAGACCTTCAAGATTTGAAATTTTGTCCTATGATAGCCCTCTGAGTCCTCTTTCCAACCCCACAGGTATGATCAAGATTTGATTCTTCAAGAAAGAGTTATGCCCAATCTCCAACGATGACCTGATTATACCCTCGTTCAGTAGAGCGAACATGTACGAAGTGCCATATGTCATTGTTGTGATCTTCGGCTCTGAAAAAGATACCCACAAACTATAGTCCATCCGATTTCTGGCACTATTTATGAAATTGGAATCCAATGCTTAGACAGAAAGTTATGACGATTTTCCCAACATCACCTGTGTGACATGGAATTTGGGAGTCTACAAAAACCCTAACTTCCTTAGGTCATATCTTCGAAAATATAGTGAACCAATATCTGAAATTGAGTCACGAGCTTGATCAAGATTTCAGATCAAATGGTTTTTTTTTTTTTTTTGCTTTTGAAGCTCTACGAAAAAAAATAAAAATAAAAATAAAAATAAATAAAAATAAACGAAAATTCCACAATAACCTGTTTGAAGCCACAAAATCCCTACTAGAGGAGGATATGAGGGTCATTATTTATTTGAATGTATTGAGTTGAGAGGGTTCTCAACAAGTGAACATTGGAGGGATTTTAGGAGAAACAAAACCATTATTAATTATTTACTATTCAATGACCACAACCAATTATGAGTGCCATGCAACAACCCCATAGGGTTTTAGCCCACTTACTGAGGTTACTAACTTCAAACATGAATATCTCTCAAACCATGAAGAATTACTTGTCGTAGAATTATGAACGGAAACATCTCAACGAGTAGAATCCATCTAGAATATCCTAGACTTAGAATATATTAAGTTGTCAAGTAAAAATTCTCATGCAAGATCAGGGTAGCCCCTAGTGCTTCTTGGGTTGACATCAATGACAACCACTGATCAACAAGAATATCTAGAAGAAGGTTTTTATGTAGTCTTTTGAGGCTCTGATACCATGTAGAAATTGCAAGAAATTTGCTACTGCTAATGAAATCGAACTAAAATCAAGAGACATAAATTTCTTCTACTATTCTGTGGAAAGGAAAACATAGGATAGAAACACATGCAATAACATGCAACCATCAAAACACAAGGAACACAATGAATTTAGAGGGGAAACCAACTACGAAAAACCCCTCCGCTGCTTTGCATTAATTCAGATGAGAATATGGATCAATTACAATGTCTTGCTTCAATCCTAAAGCACACCCTGCATTGCAATTCTAATCTCCTGCTCACTTACTTGCTCTGACCAACACTTAGCGAATTCAAGCCTCAACCTTCCTCCTATTTCCTTACACAATCCTGGAATAAATTAGCTCCTAAATAATAGGGAAATTCCCTATTTCCTTCTGCAATTTCTATAGGCATTGACCACCTGCTCAATGAAATAGTATGTACATTCAACTAGTATACAATTGATAATTACAATGTTCCTTTTTCTCCACTCCAACTAGGAAACTTGAATTCCATGCATGACTGGGTTTATTTTTAGTAAATTGATCAGTGAACTGAGAGATAAGTGAGTTAACAATTGTTATAACTACTCAAATGAACTCATGTTGACTCCACTAAAGACTAGAGCTCAATTAACTGAGCTTAACTAGAAATAACTCCATTAGATTGCTAAATTTTAGTAATCAACCCATGCACAACTCTACTTCTAGCCTATAACTTGAATTTATTGACTTGACTATGAGACAAAACCATGCCACTCTAGCTAACTACAATCCAAGTTATCCTATTGTTGTGGAAAACATAATTTCTCCATTTGACTAAGGAACAAGTCAAATGAAGCCATTTCATGCTACATTTTAACAGAATTAAAAATCAACCTTTGGTCCAATGCTAAATTCCCCTACTCCAGTGTTGTTCCTCTATTGGTCATTTATTAGGTGGATAAATCCCTCTTGCTAAAAATAGAGGTCCCCCTAGATCCTAAAGGAAACTAGAAACAAATAGACAATTGCATAACTCTTTTCCTAAGCTTACTTCATTTGATTTGTAAATACAAGAGAAGGAAAATAAGCCTCTTACCTATTTGTGAAATGTTTGATGGAGATCCCTGCTCCATCCCGATGCAACTTCTCAATGCTCAAAAAGACCTACAATCACAGACATAAGAAAGATCAAAATCATATGCAACATAACAATTCAAATAAGCTTAATCTAATGATCAAGGAGATTGGAAATTGAAATCATCTTAATGAATATCAAAAGAGACATAAATCTTTCATCATTTCAGTAAGACAATACATTGGAAAAAATGACTCATTTGTATTAATTGAAGGATAAATAAGAGTCTTACATCCTCTACCTTGATATCATGAGGTTCCTCGCAAATGTCTCCAACCCTCTCCTTAGATGATAAGTCTACCAATCTAAATCCATTAGCATAAGTCTATCTTTTATGAACCTCCTAATCCCTCTAGCATGTAGTCAATTTATAGGCCAAGAGGAAGAAGTTTTAGATCCAAAAGAGAAGGACGAGATCTTTTAATTGGGGGATTAAGGTTCCTTGATGAGAGGGAATTAGACCCATGATTTGAGGGGTATGGCTCGAATAGATATGATCTAGGAGCTTTCATTTGGGATATATTCTGGAATTCACTTTTTTATTTTTACTTTTCTTTGATTTATGTGCATGGTATATAGTGGAAGACAGAGAACAATTATGTGCAGGTTTCAAGGAGATAAACTGCAAATACGCGGAAACTGGCTAGGAAAAGCGTGCAAGTCATACTAAACAAGTTATAAAGCCATTTTATCCAAAATTCACATCTGTTTCAAAGTTTTTTGATTGTTTGACCTCTACGGGAGTGTAATGGAACATGTTTATGGATGGTGAGAAATCCATTTTAACATACAAGTGCCATAGTGACAAAATGACGTGTAACAGATTAGCCCCTAAAGTGTGAAGTCTGAAAAGTAATTTTTAAAGATTGAAGTGTTTTATCATGCCAAATATTGGATCAGAGACAATGGTCAGAAACTTCCAAGAATCATTCAAGGATTACAATGCAATATATAACCATCATTGAGCTAGGCATTCCCATACTTAGAATAAAACTAACTCAATGAACAAGTACGGAAAAACTCAAGAATCATATCAATAGTAGACATAGTATGCATGTAACCATGAGCTATGAATTTTTCTACATAATAATGAATATATAACTCCTCGCAGCCTAGATTGATGAAACTATATCCAGGGTCTTGATCTCTATCTCTCAATCTATAGTACGAATCTAGCCATGCGAGTAAATATCTCGAAGTCAAACATGGTAGAAACCAAACTTGATTACCGATCAATGATATGAATCTTTAACAAGTGTGAGAAAAACCACCAATAATGACAATGGCTCTCAAGGTACTCCTAGTACGATCTATAGAGTGTGAAAAGATGATTTGAAGTTGAACACTCATAGAATCATTTGATCAAAGGTCAATGATGAGAGCCTATAGTTGAAGGCGAGAAACCTGCTGTTAAGGCATGTAGACCTCAAGGTATTAAATGTTTATAGATCAACTTCCTAGATAATGAGTTGATGTCAATAGGAAGTGACCCGTCAGAGGAGGGCTTACGATATGAAATGAAATGTCAAGTTTTGGAGAATAGTTACAATGACTGACTCAGGGTTGGCCAACATGATTGAAGGCTAAAATTTGCAAAAGAACATGAACTGAGGTTGAACTTCTCTTGAACACATAGTGGCACGATAATCGACTTGGCAACATTTGACCCAATGATTATACTCAAAACCAGCTAAAGGCTTCCAATGGGGTTCAGTTAATTGTAAGACAAATGGATTTCCCAACCCATACATAGGTGTAATGGAGTGTCATGTTCAAGAGAGACATAGTGCCTTCATAATGAACGTAAAATGAATACCTTTTCCCAATTTTCCCCATCATTACTCACAAGTACCTCTTTATATTTTTTCACAAGCTTGAGGAGGATAACATATGCTTTTCATATAATCTCATCCTTTGGATGAGTCCTCTGAAATACTTTTAACGAACCCTAGGAAGGAGTGCTTCGGTCTTGTCATGTTTAACGAGTCCTATATTATTTAATTTTTACGAGTCGAGTAAAGAGGTAACTCAATGTCCTTTTCATGTTTAAAGAGTTTGAAATAGACACAAAAAGAAAACTCGTCCAGTTTTTTTACTATAAAATTTTAATGAGCCCGAAGAAAATAAAGCTCGGTGTTTTTCAGTTTTAGGGAGTCACGAGAAAAACATAAGTAAATTCCACAATGTTATTTTTTGTAAATTTAGTCCCTTAAGCTTGAAAAAAGGATAAAATAACGTAGGAGAGAATTATATTGTCATGATTAGTCAACGTATACATTTTCGTAAATAGTGTGGTTCAGTCCATAAAAGGGGTAAGCTTATATTGAATAGATCTTTGTTCATTTACTTTTACGAATTTGAACAATCAAGTACTTGGCGATATTTTCATTTTTCGAGAGTTTGAAAAGGGCGTAAAGAGAGCAACATGGTTTCGCATTTTTGTAAGTTTTCACGAGTTCAAAAAAGTGATAAAAATATACTCAAATCATTGACTTTAAATTTTAATTAACAAGTAGGAAAAGATGGAAACAACTCTGTTGGGTTGTGTTATATTCTTTCCACGACTAGCCCAAGTGCAGCACCCGGGAAAAAAAGTTTGGACATAATATTAGGTGGGCAGACCTACCTATGGTTTTGTGCATGTATTTCGCACATGGTTTTGGGCACGATGGTTTTTGGTCCATAGTTTTTTGTAGATTCGGTCAAAGGAACTATGATTATGTTCTAATCCAAGGTTAATGGATTGGGGTTTATGGATGCTTCGGCATGTATATATATGTATTGTCACATTGAAAGGAACATAATGAAAAATCAATCTAGTGGTCCCGGTTTTGGGATCCAAGGGAAAATCTCCGTGTATATTTGTTTTATGTGTTGTGTTCTCGCCATTATTTATTTTCTGTTTTTAGAATTCTTATGTAGGTAATTTATGTACAGGATTAAAACCTACATTTGGTATTAGAGTTGTTTTGGCTTTGAGGGGACGCCTTTGTTGCTGAGGGGTTTTGCTCAGGCCTATGATAGATCTTATTCAGTGGGAGATCTGCGAGATTGATTCTTGTGGTGAAAGAAGATGACGAGCAGTGGAAAGATAGATATCGATAAATTTAATGGTTAGAGTTTTGAGTTGTGGAAACACAAGATGGAGGATCTACTAGTGGATAAAGATTAGTGGATCGTGGTACATCCAAGTACTAAACTAATGGCAGTGTCCGATGAAGAATGGAAGAAGTTGGATCGGAAGGAAAAAATCATAATACGATTGTGTCTCAAAGTTAGTATTGTTGAATGTATCAGGGGAAGCTACGACGAAGGCTTTATGGGACAAGTTAGGGACTTTGTACCAATCTAAGTCTCTGGTCAATAAATTGTTCCTATGGAAAATGATGCATAACCTAAGGATGAAAGATGGAGACTCAGTGACAGAGAATGTGAATGCATTTAATACTATGGTAAGCCAGTTATTATCTAGTTATATTAAAATTTTAGATGAAGATAAGTGCATCAGTTTGTTGTGTTCTCTACGAGATTCGTGGGATAGTATGGTTTTTGCAATAGGTAGTAATGCAATTGCCTTGTAGTTTAATGAAATAGTCTCATCCTCGCTGACGAATGAGATGAGATGGAAAAATATGGAGAGACAGAATGGTGATGCCTTGTCTATATGAGGACAGTCCCAGAACAGAAACAAAAATAATTCCTCGAGTGGGAGATCTAAATCTCCAGGAAAACCTGTAAAGGTGTGCTCGAAATGGAGAAAGGAAGGGAAATACAAAAGGTATTGTCAATCTAAAGCTCCTGAGAAAGAAAATGGATCTGATGATGCTCCTTTTGTAGAGGCAAAAACCACCTCTGATGAAGGTGGGGATGTGTACTTGGCTTCTTCTTCAAGTACACATGTATATCATGAGGCATGTCTGGTTGACTCAGGTGCATCCTTTCACGTCATCCCCATAGAGAGTGGTTCTGTGAGTATGATAAATATGATGGTGGTGATGTATTATTAGGGGATGACAGTAAGGCTAGAATCATTGATCGCAGAAAATTCAAGTTGAAGTTGCAAGGTGGAAGGATTATAACACTTTTAGGTGTTCTGCATATTCCTGCATTAGCCAGAAATCTGGTTTCTTTGAGCAATTTGGATGATGCAGGTGTAAAAATAGTGTTCAAGAAAGATACCTGCAAGATGGTTCGGGGAGCACTAGTATTGATGTAGGGAGTTCATATTGGAACTCTGTACAAGCTGTAAGGTAGCACTGTTATTGATGAGTGCAATAGTTATGTGGTTCCTAAAAGTGGAGCAGAAAATCTAGTGGTCTCTGGAGAAAAGACCATGCTATGGAATCAAAGGCTTGGACATATTGGAGAGAAGGGCCTTCGAATACTTCATGGTAAATCTATTGTAGAAGGTATGTCTAATAGCTCTTTGTATTTTGATTTCTGTGAAAATTGGGTATATGGGAAGCATAATTGGGTGAGTTTCCCCTCTGGTGGTAAGAGGACGAAACAGATATTAGAGTTTGTGCATAGTGATGTGTTTGGACCTGTGTCGGTTCCATCATTGGGTAAGTCTGTGTATTATGTATCATTTATAGATGACTTCTCAAGGAATACATGGATATATTTCCTCAAGAATAAATCTGATGTCTTTGACAGGTTTAAAGAATTTAAGGCTCTGGTGGAAAACTGGACAGAGAAGAAGATAAAGGTGTTGAGGACAGATAACGATGGAGATTTTTGCAAGAAGGAATTTTAAGAGTTCAATAATAAGTGTGGTATAGCATGGTAGAAGACTACTCCATACACACCTAAGAAAAATGGAGTTGCAAAAAGAATGAACAAGACGTTGATGGAAAGGGCAAGAAGCATGCAAAGTGGTGCTGGGTTAGGACAGGAATTCTCGGCAGAGGTGGTGGAGACTGCATGTTACCTGGTCAACAGATCACCTTCATCATTTTTGGAGGACAAGACTCCACAAGAGATACAGACTGGTAAGAAACCTTCTATTTCACATCTGAGGGTATTTGGATGTGATGCGTATGTACATGTTCCAAAGGAGAAAAGAACAAAGATGGATAGCAAATATGAAAAGTGCATCTTTATTGGGTATAAGGATGGTTTAAAAGGTTATAATCTTTGGAACCCATTAACAAGGAAGGTTGTGTACAACCAAGATGTGGTGTTTAGAGAGGTGAAATATGTTATTAAACATGAATTCCTACCAAAGGAACCTGAGAAGATAGAGTTTTAGCTAAAGGAGGAAGAATCAGACTCTACAACAGAAGAGGAATTAGAAGATGAAGAGCGCCAAACTCCGGTTGTGAGAAGATTAGTTCAAGAAAGAAGGAAGCCAGAAAGGTATAGTCCATCTGCTTTCTGTTCAAATTTTTCTTTATCTATTACTGATGTTGATCCTAGGATTGTGAAGGAAGTAGTAGATTCAGAGGTTGGAAAACTCTGGAAAGAGGCCATGGTTGATGAAATGGCATCTTTGCACAAAAATGAGGTTTGGGATCTAGTGGAGTTTTCGGATGGAAGAAAACCCATTGACAGCAAATGGGTGTTCAAGAATAAGATGAATGTAGAAGAAAAGGTGGAGAAATATAAAGCTCGATTGGTAGCAAAAGGTTATTCCCAGGTATCGGGAATTGACTTTGGTGATATTTTTTCTCATGTTGCCAAGGTAGCTTCTATTAGATTACTTTTATCTGTTGTTGCTGCTTTTAATTTTGAGGTAGAACAAATTGATGTGAAGACAACATTTCTTCACAGGTATCTAGAAGAAGAGATTTACATGAAGTAACCTGAAGGCTTTGTAGTGAAGGGTAAGAAAGAACTCGTATGCAAGTTAAACAAGTCCTTGTATGGGTTAAAATAGTCACCAAGGATGTGGTGTCATAAATTTGATACATTTATACGGGGACTTGGCTTCACCAGAAGCAAAGCAGATCACTATGTGTATTTTAAATTAATTGGTGAGCGTGTTATTTATATGGTCTTGTATGTGGATGATATGTTGCTAGTTGGAAATGACAAAGAAATTATCTAGTATTTGAAGGCCAAATTGTCCTCCAAATTCGACATGACAGATGTTGGTGCTGCAAACTATATTTTGGGCATGGAAATTAAACGAGATCGGGAAAAGTGGAAGCTCTGGTTAAACCAGAGGAAGTATTTCGAGACAATACTGTAGAGGTTTAATACGCAAGATAGTAAACCGATGAAGGTTCTTATTCCTGTAGGTGTAAATTTATTTGTTGAACAGTGTCCCAAGACACAAGAAGAGGAAGAGGACATACCCTGTATTCCATATGCAAGTGCAGTTGGTAGACTGATGTATGTGATGGTTTGTACTAGACCAGACATTACACATCCAGTGGGAGTATTGAGCAGGTTTATGTCAAAACCAGGGAAGACGCATTGGATAGCAGTGAAGTGGGTTTTTAGGTATTTTTGTGGCACTAGTGATCATGGTTTGTGCTACCAAGGAAGACTAGGATTGGATAGAGTTTTGGACATTCGTGGATTTGTTGATGTAGATTGGGCTGGGGATCTGGATCATAGAAGATCTACAAGTGGATATGTGTTTAACCTATTTAGAGGTGCAGTCAGTTGGATGAGTAAGAGACAATCTGTAGTGGCACTTTCAACTACATAGGCAAAATACATGGCAACCACTCATGCAATCAAGGAAGTAGTTTGGTTGCAGAGATAGTGTTCAAGTATGGGGTTAATACAGCGAGCTATAAGGATAGACTGTGAAAGCCAAAGTCCAACTTTCTTGGCAAAGAACCCTGCTTATCATTCAAAGACAAAGCACATCGATGTTCAGTATCACTTTGTGAGGGATATGGTAGAAGACAAAAGGGTGTTGCTAGTAAAGGTGGACACTTTGAAGAATACTGCAGATGCATTGACAAAGTCTATGAGAAATGAGAAGTTCTCTTTGCGTAGAGAAAAAATGGGCGTTGCAAGGTTGGATCAACGACTAAGCTCTCCTATGGCCCCCTGTGGAAAGAAAACAACAAGTGGGAGAATGTTGGGTTGTGTTATATTCTTTCCACGACTAGCCCACGCGCAATGCCCTGGGAAAAACATTTTGGTCCCTATATTAGGTTGGCAGACCTACCTATGGTTTTTTGCATGGATTTAGCACATGGTTTTGGGCGCGATGGTGTTCGGTCCATGGTGTTTTGTAGATCTATTCAAGGGAACTATGGTTATGTTCTAATCCAGGGCTAACGGATTGGGGTTTATGGATGCTTCAGCATGTATATATATTTGTTGTAACATTGAAAGGAAAATAATGAAAAATCAATTTGGTAGTCTGGTTCTGGGATCCAGGGGAAAATCTATGTGTATATTTGTTTTATGTGTTATGCTCTTGCCATTGTTTATTTTCTATTTTTATAAATCGTATGCAGGTAATTTCCGTACGGGGTTAAAACCTACAAACTCGACATTTTCGTTTATGTTTTATGAGCATGAAAAGATAGGAAAAGAAGCTTGGGATTTTCATGAGTTTAACAAGTCTTGAAAATAATAACTGAAACGGAATTGAGATAGGTTTCATTTTTACACAAACTTCAGAGAAAATTGTGCTTGAGATAAGTTTTCATGCCCCCAGCATACTGACATAAGAACATGCCACCCAAACTTCATTTCATTCACCTGCGTAGACTACTGGTTATTAATAGGTGGATGAAATGAAGGTTCCTTTACGAGATAAGATGAAAAACTCAACTCAATTAGGGGAGGATTTGTTTCATTTTTTAACGAGCTTGACACAAGAAAATAACTATGTTCAAGGAACTTGTTTCATTTTTTAATTAGGTTGACATAGTGAAAGAACTACCCTGAGAGAACCTATTTCATTTTTTAATGAGGTTGACATAGGAAAAGAACCATCCTCATATAACATGTTTCATATTTTAATGAGGTTGACACAATAAAAGAACTATCCTTATAAGGATCTGTTTCATTTTTTAACGAGGTTAACACAGTAAAAGAACTATCCTCAAATAACCTATTCATTTTTTAATGACGTTGACACAATAAAATAACTATCCTCATATGGATTTTTTTCATTTTTTAACGAGGTTGACACAGTAAAAGAAGTATCCTCATATAACCTATTTCATGGCTTCCAAATGAAAGAAACACAGCCCTTGATCATGGCTTCCAAAAGGTCTTCATGAGATGGAAGAACAACTCCCTTGAAGGAATCCATGTGAAGAGGATCAATAGGGAAAAAAAAATAGTATTCAAATGCCCCCATTGAAGTGTTGACCACTCCAGTTACTGGATCTAAGTCAAAAGAAGTCGAGAATATAGTGAGAGGCTCGTTTGCATCGGTAACTGAAAACATGGGACAGGTTGTCACATAATGAACCCGTGGTGAGGTAGGGACTGCTTCCATATCAGGAACATTCAGGGGTGTTTGATGACTAGTAGTCAAAGCAAGATCAACATATGAAAGTTGATTAACCATCACAATGTTTCCTTGTGAGGGAAGGACATCACGCGAAAAAGTGTCGATACGATAGCTTTCATGGCATAGACATAGTCTCAAACAAGGAGAAAATTGAAATATAAGGGACCTTGGACTACCATAAGATTAATACAAATAGTATTACCTTCCAAGGTAATAGGTAACTTAGGAAGGATCCCTAAAGGTTCACTAAGGGTTCTATTAAAATCTAATAGATTATGTGTAACAGGCACAAGTTGAGGGGAACCCAAAGCTTGCCAAGAAGTTGAGGATAAAACACTGACAAAAAAAACCTTCATCTACATTTGTGCGTCGCGCATTCTTACCATAAGCCTTCAAAATGATTTGGAAAGTGGTGGAAGAAGGAAGATGAGGTTCTTTCAGTCTACTCCAATCAAAAGAAATAGCCTCATTACTTGGATGGGGTTCAAAAACAAAAGATGAAATTCCCCCATGTGTAGAAGAATCTGAGGTAACATGAAGAACCTGAGCGGTATGAAGTTCACTCTCTAAGGGGAGAGTGGGATTAACCGAAAATGGAATCGATTCGACCACTTGATCAACAAATGGTCCATCAACCTCAGTGACACATGTTTCACTCTCCAATGGAAGAGTGAGAATGAATGTACTTGGATTTAGATCAACCACTTCGTCAACTGAAGGTAGATGGGGATAAATTTTATGATAGTTAGTTGGAAGTTGTTGTTGTGAAACAGTAAGTTTTTCCAACAATTTTGAGGCTTCATCTATGTGAGGCAAAAGGTGACTACAGTGAGTCCCTTTATATAACCTACAAGAAAATTTGACCTTAATCTCTTTCCCTGAAATTTGAGAATCATTGGTTGGTGGATCAATAGCAAGTCGATGAGAATTATATGACCATACTTCCAAAACCTTAGGAATACCAGGACAATTGATAAGAAAGTCGTCACCCTTACAAAGCTTGTAAGGGTATTTGGGTTTATGATGCATTTTAAAAGTTTCCTCAACATTACCAATACTTATAGCCATGGTTGGGGATCCAGGTGGATATTGGTGGCCACCTCCCTATTCCACTTGGACCTCCACCATTGTTTCTTTCAGTTTTTCAGTTTCCTTATTTGTAGCACAATTTACTATTTTTGGTAGTTTTTCGGGTCCTGAACTTCCAAAGCCGTTTTGAGGCCCTAAACGACATTTTTTTGGAAAACTGAGAGAAGCATGGGTCCATGGACTGCTATTTCTCAATCAAAAGTTGTAGTCATTAGATAGATATTTTTAACATAGTTATTGTGCATGTCAAACGGAGATTGTATGCCAAAGTTATGACCCCGACAAGTTGATGTACCAATTTACCCAAAATGGGGCCCATAGTTTGGCGCTTCATCTCCTAGGGTTAGGTTTTTGAATTTTTAGGGTTTTCCATTGTTTCTGAACAATAAATAGGTCTGCAAGCCTCATTGTAAGACAATTTAGAGGTATGTAGCCACCACATCTCTTCTTAGAGATAAGTTACCATTGCCCAAGCTAGTTTATTTCCATTTCTATTTGTAAGCATATTTCAGTATTTTACATCAATGAAATGAAGTATTATTTATGTTGCATCTCTGTATTTATGGTCATATCTATAATTTGAGGCGTTCCTATTTAATTCCAAATCAGTGGTATTAGAGTAGTCTTCTCTTTCTCTGTTTTTCTTTGCATGTCCCCAACGAGGTCAAGATATAAGGAGTTAGGGCTTGAACTAGCCGAACCTTTGCAAGACCAGCCTCACAAATCCCGACGGCCTCCCATGGTGGATGAAAATAAAGATGAGGGGGTAGGAGATCCTATCAAAATATTTCTTGAAGAGGCCCTCGAGTGAAAAAGGAATGCAATGATGGACAACTTTGCCCAGATCCTTCAGCGGCTACCCAGGGGCGACACATTTACTTCCAGCAGCTATTTTGGAAGCGCCACACCCTTTAAGGTACAAGTTAACTTTGAAATTCCCATATTTGAGGGTCAGATAGATGTAGGCGTTGTAGATAAATGGTTAAATCTACTAGAAGGGTATTTTTCTGTTCATGATTTTTTCGGTGGGGAAAATATTACTTTTTCTCTTCTCAAAGTCGCCCCCCAAGTCAAGGACTGGTGGGAAACCTACTGCAAGCAGAAGGATGAAAGTACAACCTCACTATTTTCAGTCGCACCCACTTGGAATTCATTCTGGAATTCCATCAAGGAGCAGTGCTACCTTGTCAGAAGCTATGAGGATAAATATATAAAGTGGACCACGCTGCAGCTGGGAAGGGACCAAGACGTGCCAGAGTTTACCAATATTTTTAATACCCTTCACACAAAGTTAGTTATCAAGGATTCTGAGTTGCATTTGGTACTCAAATATAATGGCTGCCTACACAAGTACATCCAGGACAAGATGGAGTTCCTGGAGATCTCCTCGCTCGGTACAGCATACCAATATGCTATCAAGATCGAGAAGAAGTTTAAATAGAAGAAGCGAGACTTTGGATATGCAAATCTAAAGCAAGGGAAAGGTGTCCCCAAAATTTTGAACAAAGGATAAAGTGAAGGCAGGGTGGCCTAGGACAACCTGCCAAAGCCACAAGCAAGGAACAACACTGCAAAGCTAAAGAAGTACATGGGAAAGTGGTGTGAGTTCCATAAGGGCTCCACTCACAACACAAGTGAGCGTCGAGCCAAGAAGTCACTGGTGGCTGAGCTAAAGTCTTCAAAATTAGATGCATGTTCTGACTCTAAGTCAGAACCTGATAAGGGGAATGACAAAGGGAAGCAGATTATCGATGCGGAGCCCAATGCCACCGTTGCCACCATGAAGATCCAGAAGGAGGAACTCGAAGATCCAGAGGAGGAGGAGTGCCTCTTCCTCTCCCATATGTGGGTAAAGGGTTCCTCGTTACAATTCATTGTCGACAGCGGGAGCCAAAAGAACCTCATTTTGGCAGGGGTCGTGAAGTGGTTGGGCTTACCGACCACAGTACATCCACAACCGTACACCATCGGGTAGATTCACCAAGGATGGGATCTTCGCATGAGCCAATAGTTTCACCTTCCATACAACATCAAGCTATTCACATATGAGGTATTGTGTGACGTTGCTCCCCTTGATGTTTGTGATGTATTATTAGGCCAACCATACTTGTGGAAGCGACATGTTGTGTGTGAGTCAAGGGCCTCGTGCTGTTACTGTTACTTTGGGAAATAAGTTGTACAGGATACCAAAGGTAGAAATACCTACCAACATCTCTTTGGTTACTACAAAAAATGCAGTAAGATTATTTTCGAAACCAGGAAATTTGTTTTCCTGATGATACGCCCTCAAGGAAAGAATAAGATGGTGGCCACAACCTCAAGATAGGGCCCCTCTACACGATAACAATAGATGAACAAGATCATGGAGGAGTACGAGGACATATTCACCTCCCCCACAGGGGTGCGCCTGCACTACCAGGTCAAGCACTCTATCGATCTGACCCCAGGTGCACCACTGCCCAATGGTCCAATCTATCAGCGCTCCATTCTCGAGAATGAAGAAATCAAGAGGTAGATTTAGGAACTGCTGTAGAAAGGTCACATCCAACCAAGTTCATCACCCTGTGGGAGCCCAATCGTGTTGGTACAGAAGAAGGATGGGACTCGGAGACTCTGTATTGACTATCGGGTGCTGAACAAGATCAATGTCCGAAATAGTTACCCGATCCCATGAATTGATGACCTTTTGGACAAACTAAAGGGGGGAAAATATTTCAGAAAGATCAACTTGAAGTTAGGATATCACCAGGTACCAATCGAACCCTCCGATGTGTGGAAGACTGCCTTCAAAGCCAAGGAGGGCCTTTTCAAATGGTTGGTTATGCATTTCAGGTTGACGAATGCTCCTGCAACCCTCATGAGGTTGATGGATGACATCTTGCGGCCATTCACCAACTCATTGTAGTGGTATAATTGGATGACATCCTGATCTTCAGCCAGAGTTGGGAAGAGCACCTCCATCACGTCCGACAGGTTCTCGAAACACCGTGGCAACACAAGCTATGTGCCAATTTGGAGAAATGCACTTTTGACATGACCCATGTTCAGTATTTGGAATACATTATTGATGAACGGGGGGTGCATGTGGATCTAACCAAGATCCAAGTCATTCGGGATTGGCCAGCTCCAACCACTCTAACAAAGCTCCATAGCTTTCTAGGTCTTGCCAATTTCTACCATAGGTTCATGTTGGGATTCTCTCATATCACTTGGCCCTTGATTCAAGTCACCAAGGGAGGAGTGAAAGAAAAATTATTTTGGTCTGAATATTAAGAGAAGGAATTCACAAAGTTGAAACATCATCTCTACTCGGCACCGGTGCTTGCATTACCATACTTGCAACAACCATTTGGGTTCGAGATAGGTGCCTCTGGCTATGCTATTGGGGCAGTCCTTACTCAACATGGGCATCCAGTGGCATATCATAGTGAGACACTTTCAGACACAGTACGAAAGTATCCCACTTATGACAAAGAGATGTATTCCATTTTGCAGGCCTGCCGACAATGGAAGCATTACATTATGGGGAAGGAAACGGTCATCCACACATACCACCGGCCCCTACAGTTCATATAGACGCAAGGGAAGTTGTAGAATGATCACCATCAGAAGCGATCCACATACCTACAACAATTCCATTTGAATATCAAGTATAATAAGGGTAGCACCAATAATGTTGCGGATTGCCTCAGCCAACCACCGATCATGACGTTAATCACTATTCTCAACTCTTGTGGGCATGAGACTTCTGATTGGCCACTTCTCTGCAAAAGCGACCCAAAATTTGGCCACACATACTAGATTCTCTTGGAGGGCCAACATGTTCCATATTTTCACCTCCAGGATGCCCTGTTATGCCACCTGGGTCACCTTTGTGTTCCTTCAAGCAAGCGTGCCAAGATGATTTGGGAAGCACACTATAGTCGAGCTGTCGAGAATTTCGAGGTTGATAAAACAGTGGTAGTATTGCAGAAGTATTTCTATTGGCCGAATCTTCGACAGGATGTTGGGAAGTACATCAGATCCTACACTGCCTGCGCCATTGCCAAACCAACCATCAAGAAGCAAGGCCTCTATACTCCGATGTCTACCCCAGTCGACCTTAGGAATCCATCTCCATCGATTACATATCAGGCATTCCTTCTATGAAGCAAGGCAATGATTGTGTTTTTGTGGTCATCGACAGATTCTTGAAGATGGCCATTATAACAGTCTGCAAGAAGAATATCAGAGCTGAAGCCATTGCTAAACTCTTCTTTGCACGAGTGTGGGTACACTTTGGGATCCCATAATCTATCATCTCAGATCGGGACAATAGGTTCCTTAGTGAATTTTGTTATAGTATCTGGTCGATGCTAGAAACCAAGCTCACTAAGTCCACAGCTTTCCATCCCCAAACTGATGGCCAGACAGAGGTCGTCAATAGGATGATCGTACACATTCTATGCATGTACAATTCAAAGAATCCACACACATGGGATGAGAACCTCCCCTATGTCCAGCACAACTATAACTAGGCTCTCCACATCTTGACTGGACACAGCCCCTTTCAAGTGGACTTGGGATTCTAGCCGCTATGTCCCATTGATGTGGCCATGCCATCTGTAACTACTCAGGAAGATCCGGCTCATGTCCAGTTCGAAACTGATAAGGCAAACAACTTCATTGAGCACATCCAACATATCTGCCAGCTGGTACATGACATTCTAGAGAAATCAAATTCCAAGTACAAGTAGCGACATGATCAACATCGGGTGCCACACAAGTTTCAGATGGGCGACAAAGTCTGGTTTTATTTGCAGAAGGAACGCCATACCAGAGCCTATCGGAAACTCTGACCACTCCAATAAGGTCCTTACACCATTACCAAGGTTGTGGGAGACAATGCATTTGAACTCAGCATTCCCCCATTCCATGGCTTGCACCCAGTGTTCAATGTGGAACGCCTTCGACCGTACTTCCCACCATTACTAGACACATCAGACATTGCAGAACAACTCACACCTACAAAATTAAATCTAGATTGCATGGAACAAGCCACAACTAATTGGATCATGGACACGCAGAGCAAGAACACCTGATAGCAAAGGATCCAACTATAGGTTTTAACCCTGTACATAAATTACCTGCATATAAATTCTAAAACACAGAAAATAAACAATGCGAGAGCATAACACATAAAACACATATAGACAGAGATTTTTCCTGAATCCCATAACTAGGACTACTAGCTTGATTTTCCATTATGTTCCTTTCAATGTTACAATACATATTTATACATGCCGAAGCATCCAATACCATGGACCGAAAAACCATCGCATCCAAAACCATGGACCGAAAACCATCACGTCCAAAACCATGTGTGAAAATCATGCACAAAACCATAGGTAGGTCCGCCCAACCTAATATAGGGCCAAAAGAAATTTCCCTGGGGCGCTGCCCCAGACCCCATAGAGGGGGGCTACTCGCCCCCCTCAAACCCCCCTGTGACGCCCTTGCTGCGCAATGAAGGGGGGGGCTCCGCCCCACTAGTTAACTACGTTGCCTAGTTGTGGAAATAATATAACACAACCCAACACCAACTATATCAAGTTGTGAAAGTAGGCCATCTCCTTCACTAGGGCAAGTGGCTCACTAGGGACCAAGTTCAGCAGAAGTTTCCTCATCTCATAGAGGAACTCAACGCAATGGGGACCATTGCTTCCTAAGGGGGAAGAATGATCCAAGTGGATATTGGTGGCCACCAACCTATTCCACTTGGACCTCCACCATTTTTTCTTTCAGTTTTTCAGTTTCCTTATTTGTAGCACAATTTACTATTTTTGGCAGTTGGTTTTGAGCTTCCGGAGCCGTTTTAAGGCCCTAAATGACGTTATTTTGGAAAGATAGGAGAAACATGGGTCAATGGGCTAATGTTTCTCACTCAAAATTTTTAGTCCTCGGATAGATCTTTCTAATGAGGTATTGTGCGCATCAAACGGAGATTATATGCCAAATTTACGACCTCGAGAAGTTGATATACCAATTTACCCAAAACGGGGCCCATAATTTGGCGCTTCATCTCCTAGGGTTAGGTGTTTGAATGTTTCGGGTTTTCCATTGTTTCTAAACAATAAATAGGCCTTTGAGCCTCATTTTAAGATAGTTCAGAGGCATGTATCCGCCACATCTCTTCTCAGAGATAAGCTACCATCGCCCGAGCTAGTTTATTTCCATTTTTGTTTGTAAGCGTATTTCAATATTTTACATCAATGAAATGAAGTATTATTTCTGTTTCATCTCTATATTTACGGTCATATCTATAATTTTTTGTGTTCCTGTTTAAATACAGATCAGTTGGTTGATTGACTACTTTCTTATCTTTCTTCTGTTAGTCACTTTGTTACTAGCATCAAGGTTTTTACCAAGCGAAGAGGAAGAAAAAGAGGAGGAAATGTTGGATGAAGAAGGTAAAGGGTCAACATTAGGTTGGTGATGTTAAGATGGTGAACTCGGTTGAGCTGATACAATTGGATTATTTGGAATTAAAGAAGTTGAGAACAACCATACAGGTAAACCTATCATGAATCTGGGAAGTGACAATGTGGCTATATAAGGAGGACCGACATTTCCAAGATTGGGAAAAGGATTAGGATTATCATTAATGGGAATTATTTGGTCGGTAACTTCTGGATTGATAGCCATTAGATTCAATCCAAATAATTTTTTATTAGTAAAATTAAATAATATTCACAATCCACACCTAATGTCTTGTAAAAAAATAAAAACAGACATATAACACATGCTAGTAAATATAAGGATTCAAACCATGCAAACAAGTTTTTCACAATGAAATCACTAGTTGGTAATGAAATCCAACATTGTTGAAATTAAAGTGAAAAGTGGTTGTAGATATGAGTGAGTGGAACCAGTTACACTGACAACCTGCTTAATGAAACAATTTGGTGCAAGTAACTTCACTTATGCCATCTCGAGTGAAGATTACCCTCTAAAAAGTCCAAATGATTCTAGTCAATGTTTGTTCCAGGTATAGCAGGACCTTCCCTTTGCCATCACCTCGAGTAATAGCCCTAGGATTATGGTCACTAAGGTTACCAACTACATGTTATAGCACCATTTACTACCCTTGGTATATTTAATGCTCTATGATATGGCCTAGGGCAACCCTTCCCTACTAGACTTGGTCCATTTTTTAAAAAACAATGTTTTAAATCCCATATGCGACCATCGTATATGTGTTAAATCATTAAAAAATATATAATCTCCCTTAATTCAGGTTGGGTTTATGGGTTTGATCGGATACCCACCTACTAAAAAAAAAAAAAAAAAAAAAAAAAAAAACAAACAAACTAACTAATTTGGAGAAGTAAAAATACATCTCCATGGGAAGGCATAAAGGAGGAAGGATTAGATATTGATATTATAGTTGATTACATCTCTGATCCCTCTACACTCCGAGTCATAGGAAACCCATGTTTCCTTCGTGAGATGTTCATCATCCCTTCATGACATCCTTGTGTATACTTATGGAGGAGGATTGCTGAGGCCTGGGCAGGACGGATTCGGAGGACGGTTTCGCTTGGAGCCAACAGATGACTCAGGTTTTAGTTCTTCCATATTTTCTTTAGCTTACATTAATAAATAGATGTTGTCTTATTCCTAATGATTGTGGTCTTTATGCATTAATTTATGTCATGATTTTCTTATAAAATCTCACGTTAATGCTTATTTTCTTACATTCTTATATGATATAACCTTGATATCATGAACATTATTTTAGTTATTTTTGGTATATATGCTTTGTCTTGAATGAATTGCAGGTCTTAAAGCGCAAGGAAGAAGCAGAGGGTTTGAACCCTACATGAACGACCTCAAACATAGGACCTACGGGTAAGACCTTGTACCAAGTTTAATTGTTTAAGTATTAGGACTGATTGTTTGTGTGTCTCTTTATGTTGTATGCCCTTCGATCTGTTGGGGTTCCCAACCCAAGGCTCTAGGGTGATTCTACCTAAAACACTTCAACAATTCTGCCTGGGGGGGAAGTCGTAAATTGGACGTACACGCAAGGGCAGAGTAACAAAGCTCAATCCCCTTGAAAGCTCCTCAACATGGTTAATTGGAGTTTTACTTTCAAGTGACCCCAAGTACCTTTAGGCATCATTGTAATACGTGAAAATCACTCTATCATAGCCAATGAAGTGGGTACAATCACTTCACCAGGTCTGACATGATCTAGTGCTTAACTCATGTGTTAGAAGAGCTTCCCAGAGCAAAACTGAAATAATTGGATTTATCTCCCTATCACAAGATTCTATTGTTTGTTTGTAGCTTTGGAAAGTTTACTCACTTTCTTATTCCAAATCCCTATAAATTAGGCTATTGTAGGTGGTAAGAGCACTAAAAATATAAATTTCTAATTGATTTTAATTAACGTTGTGTTATTAGGCAGTTATTTACTCAATAAGTGACGAGAGTGAAACTTGTGATATTATGAATTGACTTGAAATTCTAATGCAATCGAACATGCAATTTGTAATCTATTGTTCTATGAAATCCTAATTAAGGTAAGGTAAGGGTTTCTTGATTTTATTCAAATAAAATGTGGTGGTCTAGTTGCAAGTGTAAGGGATAATCGTTCAAATCCAGAAATGATTTCCTCAAGCGCAGATGGAAGTTCTTCCTCAATTTCTTTCTTAGTTTCAGTCATCTGCCTCCAAACTTAGATATTCTACTAAAATAGTAGAATTGCTAAAATTACCCGAAAATTAGCAGAACTTTACTAACCCCAGAACCGAAAGGAAATAACACTGTCGTTCATAAACTTCTTGCATCTGCCTTTTCCAAATATTTATCACGTTAATTCTCTAACGTCGATCCTCTTTCTTCAATCCGATGGTTGGCACTTTCCCCGCTCGCAAACTAGCTGGGTGATCCTCCATTGTTGATCAAGCCTACTTGATCCAATGGTTGACGCTTAATATCATGTGGAATTTTTGCCGATGTTTATCAAGTTGAGAGCACGTGAGAAAAGCAGTTTCTTCGTGCTACATGTCGGCTAGTAAATGGAATCGCATTACTATCCCAAAATACCGCTTAGCTCCTTTAGACCGCACGAAAATAGCTTTTGCTTATGAAGACCGCTTTACTCCTTTGTTTAACTTTGGCGCTTTTTTGCACACGACTATCGTAGATCTAACTGTTCTGTCGATCGGATGGTTCTAGGCTTCTTCGGGTTTCCTCATGGATTTATCAGACTTTTCTCCTTCCGCTATGATTTTAGTGCTTTCGCCAAGTTTAGCTTTTCTCTAAGGAATTCAGAGCTTAGTTAATTAAAGCTCTATGGTTCGAAACACATTCGATTTAACTTAATACAAAGTGAATGAGGAATTAAACGCAATAACACTAGATCATACAAAACTCTAATTTTACAAGTGACACTGGAATTCAACAATACACAAAGATATTTCGAAGGAATCCAAGCCTCTGGGATTTAACCATTCAATACAAATATATTTGAATTCTTTTACAGTCTAATTCTCCATAGCCAAATCCAGCCAAATCCTCTTACAATAGTTCAAAACTTACATAAATACCTTACATTCAACAATCCAATCCTCAATCCATGGATCGAATCTATTTAATCCTAGATAAATATCTAACCTGCATGATATTCTCCCCAAGAATCTCAACTAAGTCTAAGCTACTTGGAGTAATTACAAAATCATTCAAATACCTATATTCTAGCTCAAATCCTATCTAGGAAACTTTGTAAATTGATTGCTAAAGTATACCACTCCTTTACTTGTAATTTTTTTTTTGGCTTTTTGAAATAAAAACGAAGTATTTTTTCTTCAAGCCTCATGCTCTTGCATTAGACTCCCAAGGACAAAATTGTTCATGGGCTCTTGTCCATGAGCTCTTCTACAAAACTACTCAACTTTTGTAGCATGATATATATCACCCAGGTAGCATCAGCAATTGGTTGATCTTTCCACTTGACCAAGTACTCAAAATACTCCTGTCCCCTTGTCTTCTAAACACTCTTTTGTCCAATATCTTCTCTAGCTGCAATGCCTTTGTTGTAGGTAACTGTTTTACCCAATCTACCTCTTGTTATTCCTTGTCTTCTACTGTGTCACCTACCTGTCCCTTTTCATACCTGTACAAATTAGCAACATTGAAAATTGGAGATATTGCAATACTAGGGCGTAATTCAATTTCATATGAATTTGTAGAAAATTTCCTTAAGACTCTGCATGGTCCATTTTTCTTAAATTATACTTGTTATACTCCCTTTTTGGAAATCTTTCCTTCCTTAGGTGTGCCAAAACTAAATCTCCAACTTCAAAATTAACTTCTCTCTTCTTCAAATATGCTCTGTTCTTGTACTTTGTGTTGTTGTCATGTAACTGGTGTTTTACCTGTTCATGTATTTCTTGAATCTCTGAAGCAAAATATTCTCCTTGAGCACTCCTCGTTTCAGCCTTACCCAAATCTCTTAATTCAGACACTCCTCTTGGGTGCATTCCATAAACTATATGGAATGGACTTTACCCTGTACTCCTGTTAGGAGTATCATTATAAGCATATTCGGCTTGTGCCAAAACTTGATCCCACTGTTTCGAATGTTCACCTGCAAGACTTCTTAGAAGATTACCAAGACTCTGTTAACAACTTCAGTCTGCCCATCAGTCTGAGGATGATAAGCAAAACTGAAACTCAGTTTAGTACCAAGTTTCTTCCACAAGGTCCTCCAGAAATGACCAACAAATCTGGTATCTCTGTCTGAAACAATACTCTTAGGTAACCCATGCAACCTTACAATTTCCTTAAAGAACAAATTAGCAACATGAGTAGCATCACTAATTTTATAACATGGAATTAAATGTGCCATTTTTTAAAATCTGTCAATTACTACATAAATTGAATCATGTCCCTTTTTAGTTTTTGGTAAACCCAAAACAAAGTCCATACTTACCATATCCCAAGGTCTATCTGGAATAGGTAATGGAACATACAAACCTATATTTTGGCTCCTTCCCTTTGCATACTGACAGAATTTACAATTCTTCACATACTTTTCTACTTAAGATCTCATCTTCAGCCAGAAATAAAACCGGTTCAACTACTCATAAGTCTTGTCTGCACCAAAATTTCCTCCAAGTCCACCATTATGTTTCTCCTTGATCAAATTTTCTCTCATAGAACAATTTGGTATGCACAGCTGATTTATTTTAAACAACAATCCTTCTTACAAGAAATAATCCAGTCACTTACTTCTGTCTAACAAAACAGGATCTCTACAAGCTTCAAATGCCTCTTTAAAATCTAAATCTTTCTCATATAATTCCTTAAGAAAATCAAAACCCAACACTTGAATTTGACTTTCTTGAACTAAAATGCTTTTCTACTTAAGGCATCTGCTACTTTGTTTCATTGACCAGTCATGTGTTTTAATACAAAATTAAAAATTTGAAGATACTCTACCCATTTTGCATGACTTTGGTTGTCACATAATGTACTGTAATGCATGGTTATCTGAATAAAGTATGAACTCCTTAGACATCAAGTAATGTCTCCACTTCTTCAAAGACTGTACCACTGCATAAAACACATTTAGTTTTTCACTGAAATAAGCTACAGGTCTGTCCTCCTGACTTAAAACAACTCCAATGGCTTCTCCATTGGCATCACACTTCACTTGAAAAGGTTTATTAAAATCAGGAAAAATCAAAATAGGTTTCTTAGTAATCTTTCTCTTCAACAGCTAGAAGTTATTTTCTACTTCAACATTCCATTTAAATGGATGTTTGTCCTTCTTTATAATGTCAACAATAGAAGCATTAATCTTACTAAAATTCCTTATGAATTTCCTATAAAAACTAGCAAGGCCATGAAAACTTCTTACCTCCAAGACACTTTTTGGTGAAGGCCACTCCATGATTGCCTTGATCTTCTCTAGATCCATCTTTAACCCATCAGCAGAAACAACAAAACCCAAATATACCAACTCTTCCTTCATGAATGAACATTTCTTTAAATTTAACAGTAACTTCTCTTGTTGTAACCTCTGTAAGACATAATTCAGATGTCTCACATGTTCCTCTTCTGATTTGTTGTAAAATAATATATCATCCATATATACTATTAAAAATTTACCAATAAATTCTTTCAAAACTTCATTCATGAGCCTCATAAATGTACTAGGAGCATTTGATAACCCAAAAGGCATTACCATCCATTCATACAATCCTTCATTTGTTTTAAAAGCAGTTTTCCACTCATCCCCTTCTCTAATTCTGATTTGATGATAACCACTTTATAAATCCAACTTTGTAAAAAATCTTGCTCCACTCAAACAATCCATCAAATCTTCAATTATAGGTAAAGGAAATTTGTACCTGATTGTTATCTTGTTGATGGCTCTTGAATCAGTGCACATTCTCAAGCCTCCATCTTTCTTTGGACTCAATGCTATTGGCACCGCACAAGGACTCAAACTCTCTTTATTCAATCCCTTATCTAATAGTTCCTTAACCTGTTTCCTGATTTCTTCATTCTTTATGGGAGTCATCGTATAAGCTACTTTATTTTGTAGATTTGCTCCTGGAATCAAATCTATATGATGACTGATTTTTCTAATGGGTGGTAACTCATCAGGAAAATCATCTACAATGATATCACAATAACTTTCCAGCATCTCTTGAATTTCAATTGGTAAATCAGAAACTTTTGTGGAAGTAATTATTACCTTTGGTTTGCAAATCAATGCAAAATTTACCTCATCCTCTTCAATCAAGTACTCGTTTCCACTCAACAATAGGGTCTTTGGATCAGGTTTCCTTGATGCATCCTCTTCTTCCATAGGAAGCAATGTATGCTTGACACCATATTTACTAAATTTGTATGTATTCTTCTTTCCATCATGCATAGCCCCTTTGTCATACTTCCAAGGTCTTCCCAACAATATGTGACACACATCCATAGGCATCACATCACACAAAAATTTTATTTGTATTTTCCCAACTGCAACTCCACTTCACACTGCTCATTCACTATCAACTGATATCCCTTTTGAAGCCATGACACCTTGTAAGGTGTCGGGTGTTTCTTTGTCTTCAATTTCAACTTCTCCACCACTTCTATGGAGACCAAATTATCTGTACTACCACTATCAATTATCATTTGACAACATTTCCCTTGAACCTTGCACACAGTCCTGAATAAGGTCTTTCTTTGCACTGGTTCAACAATATCCTTTTCTGGTTTTAACAAAACTTTGTTAACTACCAAAGATTCCCCTTTCTCTAGTATATTTTCTTCTTCTATTACCTTTGTTCCTTCCTCTTTATTCTTGGCAAAAATTGCATTTCTCTGATTTATTCCTATGTTTTCTGGGCACTCATAAGCTCTGTGTCCCAACTTGTTACATTAGTAACATCTAACTTCTCTTCCTCTACCTCTGCCTCCTCTTCCTCTGGAAAAACCCCCTCTGCCACTTGTATCACTTCCTGTGGGTGCAGGCTAAATTGAGCTGCTGCTAGCTCCATCTCTAAGTGTTGTAGACCTTCCTCTACCATCTTAAGTTCTCCTTACTCGGTAAGTACCTCTATTTCTGGCAGATTGCTTCCTCATGAGTTTATCTTCAGCCTTCAATACCATCTGATAAGCCTCTTCTAATGTTTGAGGAGACAGTACACTTATCTCATCTTGGATCTCCATTCTGAGACCATTTACATATCTTTCAACCTTCTCATTTGTATCTTGGATTTGTCCTGCTCTTATGCTCACTTTGTAGAATTCCTCTATTGATTTCTTCATTATCATAGACCTCTGTCGAAGGTTTTGCATCTGTCTAAATAATGTTGTTGATAATCACTTGGCAAAAACTTACCTTTCAACTTTGCCACCATCCCGTTCCAATTTTTAATTGGTTGTTTACCAAGTCTTCTTCTTTCTGCCTGCACTCCATCCCACCAAAGTGCTACATGTCCTTTCAATTTTGTGACAGCAAACTTCACTTTCTTTCCTTCTTTTGTTTCTTCATAATCAAAGAATTTCTCCATGTCATTAATCCAGTCTATCAATTCCTTAGGGCTTAAACTTCCCATATAAATTGAAACTTCAAGTCTGGGTTTAGATGTGGATCTCAATACTCACTTAAAGAATCTCATTTCAAGAATTACATCTGTAGGTTCCTCTTCTTCTGCAGCTCCAAATTCAAGCTCACTGACATCTCGAGCATCTTCATCTCTTGCCATTTCCATTGCTTCTAATATAGCTCGCGTTTGTTGCATAGCTTCTAATACTTTAGCATTTGCAACCAGTCTTCCTCTTCTCCGACCACCACCTCTTCCTCCAACTCTAAAATCCATGTTGGATTTCTTTTTCTGATCCTTGAGATCTTGTTCAGTGTCAGTAGGATGCTTTGATACCACAAATGGTGGTCTGGTTGCAGGTATAAGGGATAATAGTTCAAATCCAAAAACGATTCCTCAAGCGCAGATGGAAGTTCTTCCTCAATTTCTTTCTCAGTTTTAGTCATCCGCCTCCAAACTTAGATATTCTAATAAAACAATAGAATTGCTAAAATTACCTGATAATTAGAAGAACCTCACTTACCCCAGAACCGAAAGGAAATAACACCTTTGTTCATAAACTTCTCGCATCCGCATTTTTCAAACCTTTATCGAATTAATTCTCCACCGTCGATCCTCTTTCTTTAATCAGACGGTTGGCGCTTTCCCGACGCACAAACTAGCCGGGTGATCTTCCACCGTTGATCAAGCCCACTTGATCCAATGGTTGACGCTTAATATCACATGGAATTTTTGCTGATATTTATCAAGCCAAGAGCATGTGAGAAAATAAGTTTCTCTGTGCTACGTGTGGGCTAATAAACGGAATCACTTGACTATCCCAAAATACTGCTTACCTCCTTTAGCCCACGTGAAAATAGATTTTTCCTATGAAGACCGCTTTACTCCTTTGTTTAACATCGGCGCTTGTTTGCACGTGACTACCATAGATCTAACTGTTCTGCTGATCAGACAGTTCTAGGCGTCTTCAGGTTTCCTCGTGGATTTGTCAGACTTTTCTCCTTCCTCTATGATTTTAGCACTTCCGTTAGGTTTAGCTTTTCTCTAAGGAATTCAGAGCTTAGCTAATTAAAGCTCTATGGTTCAAAACACATTCGATTTAACTTAATACACAGTGAATGAGGAATTAAACACGATAAAACTAGATCATACAGAACTCTAATTTTCCAGGCCAAACTGGAATTCAACAATACGTAGAGATATTTTGAAGGAACCCAAACCTCCAGGATTTAATCATTCATGTGCAGGATACACAAAGATACAAAGATATTTCAATTCTTTTACAGTCTAATTCTCCATAGCCAAATCTAGCCAAATCCTCTTACAATAGTTCAAAACTTAGATAAATACCTTAAACTCAACAATTGATCCTCAATCCATGGATCAAATCTATGTAATCCTCGATAAATACCTAAACTGCATGATATTCTCCCTGAGAATCTCAACTAATCTGAACTACTTGGAGTAATTACAAAATCATTCAAATACGTATATTTTAGCTCAAATCCTATCTAGGAAACTTTGTAAATTAACAGCTAAAGGATCCCACTCCTTTGCTTGTAATTTTTTTTTTTGGGTTTTTGGAAGAAAACGAAGCCTTTTGTCTTCAAGCCCCATGCTCCTGCATCAAAATGAAAAACTTGAAACTTCACTAAAATTCTTTTCACAAGACAACTAATTTCACTTTGATACAATCCAGATACAGAAATAAACTAAGATTTAAAATTTTCCTAAGAGATCAAACAAACTCAAAATTTCCTTTATCACTAATCATTCGAATTAAAACACACAAAAACGAATCAAGACTTTGGAAAAAATGAAATTTTCCTAATGAATGCTTTAGCTTAATAATGTCAAAACTATAATTATGAAAGACTTCAAAATTGAAAAGAAATGATTTTCTTTTTACCATTCAGCAAAGAATGTAATTCTTCACAAAACACGCAAATTTCTGAGAAACCCTAATTTGCGATTAAACAAAGAATTTCATCACACAAAAGCAAGATTAATAATGGATCTGTTGTACTTGACAAAAAAATACAAGAATACAGTGATCTCGAGAATAACCTATCTCCTTTTGACCAATCAATAAATAAGCCAGACAAAACCCTAATCAATTTTGCAAAAGGGATTAATTCCCAAAAAGACTTCACCAAAGCACTCAAACAAGTTCAGAACAGTGAAAACAAACATGATGATACATTCTAAAACCAAAATTTAGACTTTGGCTAAGAGAAAACCTAATTGTTCAAAAAAATTTCGGGACTACGCAGGCGAGTAGCATAGTCCAGTGCACATGCGGGTAGTTGTTGGCGCAAAAACTGTGCATATCTACGCTTTGTTGGTGAACAAAAACTGTGCAGATATGGGAATTCCAAGCAAAAAAAAATCAATCAAACCAAAAGATATGAAAGATCATAAATTTTCTAACACTCAGGTCCAGGTAAACAAAAAAGATCGGAAAGAAAAACCAAGGAAAGAGAAGAGAACAGTAACGTTCCCCAATTTGTTAGGCGAATAAATCCCTCTTGCTGACAAGAGCGATCTCCCTATATCCTAAAGGAAACTAGAAACAACAAACAATTAAATAAATCTTTTCCTAAGCTTACTTCGTTTGAATTGTAAAAACAATGTAAACTTTGAAATGGGAACTCATACGATTGCCCGTTTCATTGACCTAGAAAAAAAAGTTAACCGATTTTGAAAAGTGGCGTTGCAGAATACACATATTTTTTTAGCATAGTTTTTGACACTTGAATTTTTTTATGTACATTATTTTTTAGAATGTTAGTGATTTGCATGCTGATTTTAAAAAGCATTGATTCTGCATCAGGCCTTTTTTTATACACATATTTTTTTACTTTAAAGTTTCTAATGTATTAAATGTGAATAATTATTTTCTAAATTTAACAATTTTTGAAGTGCTCGTCTTCTTCATCTTTTCTTGTTTTTATTTTAATTTTATTTTTTGGTAGTGAGGTTTTATTTTTTTGTATAGTTAAAGAAGAAGGTCGATATTTTAAAGTTTCGATATTCTACATATTTATATTTCGTTAATTAATTTTTCATTGCATATCAAATACTGGTCTCTAAAAACAATAATTTGTAACAATTGACATAAAAATAACCATTTTGAACATAAATGTAACTAAAAAATTACACATTTTGATAATTTTTTGCTAGAAATGACATGTCAAAATCACAATTTTTATAGGAAAATTTTAACAAAAAATAGTTAAATAATAGTGGGGTTTTTTTTTTTGTTTTATGTCGAAAAATAATAATAATCACTGTTTTTTTCAAAAAATAACGATTCACATAAAAATTAAAGCGAAAATTACATAATACAAATATTGAACACATGACAACATTAATTGAATGCTTATTCTTTTCATAAAATGTCAAAGTCAAAACATTACAAGTATAACTAATTAATAGTTACAATAAATGAGCTTGATTTCCATGCATAACTTAAATTTAATCAACAATATCACGTAATTCAAACTCTTCATCCTCTAGAGTTTCATCATTGTCTTCTTCCACAATATTTTCTACTTTATTTTCCTCATTTTCCTCTTTTAATGGATCTTTGATGTCTCTGAACCTCCCAATGTATGCCTTTCCAATCATTCCATGTAATGGTGGTTGAGGTTCCTTTTCCTTTTTTGCCACATGTGATTCATTAAAATCCCCTTTCTTCAACCCAATTTCTTGCATTGCATCTAGAAGAAATTGAAGAGCATTAATTCTTTGCTGAATAAATTTGCATTGTACTGTATCTTTTTCAATGGCAATACAGTTTCTTTTTGTAGGCAACATGCTAATGTTATACCTAATTATCAAGCACAAAAGAAATAATTAAGTAAATTAGTATAATGACGTATAAATTAAGAAAGAAGATATTGAAATTCAATTCTATATAATAAAACTTACTTGAGCCAGAAAATAAATCCATAACCCAATCTCCTTCATTTGAACATAAGTCTATAAGATAGTTAATCAATGACTATGGTTTTTGATAAATGTTAACTATCTCTCATTTTTCTTCTTTATCTTCATATGTTATTTTTTTCACAACAACATCATAAACCAGTACTTCGCTATGACTCTTTCCATCGACCCGATTAAGAAGCATAGACATATAGCCATCATCTTTTGTCCAACTATCAATATGGATGAACTGACAATTATTTATACTTGGTTGATCTTCACGGTTAAGAAGATTTGACTTTTGTTTGTAACATGGAATAGTAAAAGTTCAATAAACTTGTACATAAATTAATATTTTAACATTAATCAAACATACATTTTCAATGTCTTACCATGTAAGCTGCATCCTTGAGTTTGTTTTCCCCTTTAAGCTTAACAATAACATTGCCAATTGTGTGTCTGAATGAAGTGTCACAAATCTTCATAATGGTGATGATGTGACTTCTACAAATCCCGCAACCACTTTACTAAGAGCTTGATAAGTATAAGGGTCACTATCATAGTCAATGTTTGAGATATTGAAACCATGGGCAATATCTACAATAACTAGGGATTGATCCCTTTTAGGTATGAGTTTAGCAATGTCTTCACAGTCACTTTGTATTACTTGATATTGAATAGTATCAAGCCCATTCGAAATGAAATGAGTAAGAGTTGGATCAAGTTCAACATTCCTAAGACGCTGCTTTTTAAATCTTTCGATCTTAATTTTTTCAATAAAGGTTCTAAAACTATCTGGTGCTCCATTTGCATCCTTCCTCATCTTTAATAAAATAAACAAATATATGTATAAGTTATAAAATAAAAAATACTATGCAGATGAATAAAAATGAATGTATAAATCAACATACAGTTTTAAATGCAAGATAAAAATCTTTTAGTGTTGATGTAGAACTTGAATTTGGATAGTTGCATACAACACCATCCCAACTATCTCCATTCAACAATTTAACCATTTGTTCTTGTATTTTTCTTCAAATTCATTATGAATGAATCTAACCATTTGGATGAAAGTCATAGACGTCCTATATTCATTATCTGAATTATGATCGCATGCCAATATATTTGCTTATGTATCTGATAAATCATCATAAATGATACATTTCATTGTTTCAAAACGTGGGTTATTGGGATATTCCTCCATCAATTGCCTTTGAGCTTCCACAGAATGGTTGCCCCCAAGCACATAATAATTGTATTCAAAACATTTTGACTTATCAAATGCTTCTCTGTTGGGAACTTGAACTGGATCAACAAGAAGCACATAATTAACCACATGAGCATATGGATTGTACCTCATCAATCTCTTCAAGTTGTGAACATGAAGGTGGTGTGGCTTTCTGACTTGATGTTTACATTGTCCTTCACTTGGCTTATAGATTTGTCTCA
>APFE031359035.1:0-41361 GCA_000404065.3 Pinus taeda
TAAAATCACACTTACCTCAAAGCTATAATATCTATGCATAAAAGTCCTATAATTTATGAATTTAAGATTTGCCATCTATATAAACAATGTAAACATGGAAATGAATCAGATGCTAATTATAAGTTATCATTATAAATTGTCCTCATCCTCTGTATGAGAAAGTGCAATAAAATGGCTTAAAATTTATATAATTGATTGAGTTCCCTGGTAAACAAATAAACCAGTCCCTTTCCATTAAGGAAGTTTTGAAATATCGGCAAAAATGAGTACACTATGGGTTGGAAGATTAAAAGAAATGAAGCTGATGAATTTAATTACTTTTATATTGTTTCATAGATCGTACCAGCTTCTTCTGAAGTTAATAAAAACTATTTTAAGATTGCAATTTTAGTTGCTTTTATGTAATTTATAGATTTTTTTAAATTAATGAAAAAATTATTTTAGAAATGTAGTTATATAAATTATATTGAAATATTTATTTTATAATAGATATTATTTTTTATAGTTTTATAGTTGTTAATTTTAAAATAAAATAAAAAATAGATTTTATTTTAAAATTATAGTTAGTTATTAATTATATATATAATATATATATTATATATATATCAAAAATATTTAACAATATTTTTTAATTATATAGATATATTTTACTTTCTTATTTCAGTTTTTAACATATAAATTAGGCGGTTCGTTAAAATATTTAATTTATTAAATAACAAATGTTAAAAAAATCATTAAAATTATTCCTTATAAGGTAATCTTATATATCATATTTTTTTAATTAATTAATTTAATAAAAATAAAACATAATATTTTTCTAATTTTTTAATTTTGTAATTCATTATTAAAATATTTTAATATTTTATAGATTAAATTCATTACTGTCTATTAATAATTAATTAATAAACTAAATTAAAAATATAAAAAACTTATTCAAAAATAAACATGCTTATCGATATAATTGGTTTTTTTTTTAAATATAGTAATGCTAGGTTTTGTTGCTTTTTCGCAAATAATGTAATTTTGTTGTTTTTTCACCGTGCAAAAAAATAAATAAAACATTTTTGCGTTGATACTGAAAAACATTTTGGCATCAATGGTGAACCTCTTGACGGCAATGGCTGACATCGTTAGACAACCGAAGGAAAATCGCAGCCATTAGGAGATCCATTTCGATTTCCAGCCCGAGGTAGAAATTCTTACTATGCAAATGAATGTTTTTGAGTTTTTGGTTGACCATTTAAAGCAGCTGGTTAATGTATCTCGCAATGATGAAACAATTTGTCAAAAAATGAATGTCATTTGTTTGTATGGATTTCAGTCGGATGGAAAATTTTCTTATTTTCTCTGAGCAGGTTTTAAATTTCATGGGTTTATGACTCATTTTAAAATCATTTAATGATGGAGTTGTCTATAATGGGACTTTTTGAGATTTCGGTGTATTAATGATGGAGTTGTCTATAATGTGACTTTTTGAGATTTCGGTGACGGGCGGAAGAAATTGAGGTTAAATCTTGATTTGTTGCAGTTAAAATGGTTTTTTAACTCCATATTTGGATTCAGCACCCTGAAAAACCCCTGGGACGCTTTGACTGTGCAAAAACTAGCTATCAAACTTGCGATTCCAATAAATTGCTGCCAGATTTTGATTGGAAAAACCCACCGGAAAGGCTTTCAAAAAGTCGCATTATAGACAACTGCTTTATGGAATGGTGGGTTATGATTATTTTTGAATTATTTAATGATTATTGAACGGAGAAGTTTATTTTACAATTTAGTATAAGAAACATGTGTAAGTTTGTCATAGTGTTATTTTACAATCCCGTACGAGAGACATGTGTAAGTATGTCACATCCTCACAAAATAATAACTAATAAAAATAATTTTCACTAATATCAACCAAGGCAAAAAAAACAAAAATTAAATAACCATATAAATAAATAATTAGCCAATATAGATCCGTTTTAACCCTAATCTTTCAGAACCAAAAAAATTTTTACAATATTTCAACGAGGAAAGTATTTACAATTTTTTTAATATTAAAATTTACAGCTATATTTTAACTTATTACCATTTTTATATAAAAATTATTAAATCATAAAATAAAAAATTAAAAATAAAAATAAAAAAAATAAAAAAATCTGGGTAAAGACTAATTCTATTAAAAAAGTAAAAAATATTTACATAGAGGTCATGGCCTCAAAGGAGGTACATGAAATTTCATCCATGCAGCTAATTCTATTAAAAAAGTAAAAATATTTACATAGAGGTCATGGCCTCAAAGGAGGGACAGGAAATTTCATCCATGCAAACAGATTATCCCAAAATTGGGATTAACCTTATACAAAAACCCTGAAACAAAAAACAGCTTGTAATCCATAACCAAACTGACTGACGTGCCCAGTTGTAGCTGAGCATAGATACAGACACAGAAAATTGACACTGTAACCTGGCTATAAGCCTGAGGCAGAGAGATGTAGACATAGAGATGTAGAGAGTAGCTATATAGGCGATACAAAAAGAAATTGAAAACAGAGAGAACCAGAGCAGCACCCAAAACCCAGAAGTCTTCAGACATTGGAGTTGATTTCCGGAACCTCCTCTTCAATTGGGCAAGGGTAGCCCATCCACTTGTCGTCCACTTGCTGCCTGTGAGCTGAAGCGTTGCTGTCTGGAGGGACTGCCAAGTGTTGCGAGCTGTCCGAGCCATCCATATGTCATTCAGGAGCAGGGGCGTTTTGTTGAGTGCAAGTAGGAGGTATGGGGATATCGCCCTCAATTCCTTCTGCCTGCGAATTTCCGCCATGGAAATCGAAACCCACATCAATCCGTTGTTGCGCGCTATCTCCTGGAGAATCAGTGGAAGGGGTGTTCGTTTCAGCAGTGGATCTGGCTTCCTCTTCTGAGAAAATGACCGTGATACGAACCGGCTAGTTAAGGAGGCTATGGAACGTGAAGTGGGTGGTCTGAAATGAGTTATAAGGGAAGGTCTGCTGGTTTCAAAGGTGGGAGAAGCCGAGGCCAGAGGAATGACGAGTGGAGGAGCACGCTGAGAGTGCTCACACCCTCCACAACCGCCACCACGACGACAGCTGCCACGACGGCGAACCATTGACATAGTGACCGGAACGCCTGAGAGAGAAGAAGAACCAGGGATGAAGCACCTGCTAAGGAAAGGGTGTCTGCAATGGCTAAGAGTCCAGACCTGCAACTCTACCATCAAACCATGACAGGGCTAAGAAACTGGAGCTGCGAGCATGGGTGGAGGCCAGGGGTATAAATCAACCAAAGGAGCCAAATCCGCCATCAAAGCCGAACCAGGAGAGATTTCTCGAGCTCTCTGCATAATTAAATTCGCGTGAGGAGCAATCCGCCTGCAAATAATAACTGTCTCGTCCATCTGCTGGAGGGCCTGGGGAGGTGCGCACTGCTGCCACCTGCTGTACCAGTTGCCTGCAGAAGCATTAACCTACATTTATAACCGTAGATACACCCGCATCCGGGTAATCATAAAAAAATCTTAATTACATATAATGATATTTTTTTTATTACAGTGGAATTGGCAACAAGGGCAGCTTGGCAACTTGCCTTACACTGGGTTGATTCTGACCGCTACCTCTATAACCACTGGGAGCGCAGCCTCAGGACTGGCCTTACACAGGGTTGGCCTTACACAGGGTTGGCCTTACACAGAGTTGATTCTGACCGCTACCTCTATAACCACTGGGAGTTGCATCCGCCCCTCTATACAGCTCGAGGGTAAATCCGGGGAATTTGAACTCATGACCTTCAGTACTGAGCCCACCTTTCTAATGAACTTCTCCGCATTGTGATTACTAACTCGTCTACCGGATAAGACTCATATAATCATATTTTTCAAGTCCCAACAAAATAAGTAAAAACCTATCAAAATAATGTACATTTAAAAATAAGTTAACAGAATACGTAAATTATAAATAACAATAAATATATTCTCATAGTTATAAAGGAAGAGTGCAAAGATAATGCACAGCCTCATCCAATTAGATTACAAATAAGAGCTGGGTATGTTCAGAAAATTATAAAGAAAGAGTGCAAAGACAACGCAAAGCCTAATCCAATTATGAGTGCAAACATAATGCAAAGCCTAATCCAATTATAATGCAATATGCGTGAAGAGACGATGGATATTATGTGAATTTTGAGGTAAAATGCAGGAGTGAAATATACTTCAAGAATGGCTTTTTCCATGTTTCTAAGTTGATCTTCCACTTAATGGGATTCAAGGTTTTGTCTTTAAGTGATCGTGATGGGGATTCAAGGCTATATTAATTTCAACAGATTATGAAACAAAATATGAAATAAGTTAATTGTTTTATTAATTAGTAAAAATAAAATGGAATTTGTATTCACGTACGTATTAGAATAGGTATGGAAGTGATTTGGAAAAGTGTTTTTATAAAAAATAATATAAATTAATATGGTTAGGGTGGATTCATTATAGTTTTGTATATAATTTTACATTATAACAAGATAAACAAGAACCATCCTGTTGACTTTAAATTGTAAGTTAAGAGGAATTATCAAATTATAAATAAACTTTTGAATTTTCAATCTTATTAAATAATATATATATATATATATATATATATATATTATATATATATTAATATATAAGATTCTAATATGATGATGTTAATTTTTAAGAATAAATATTTTTCGAAAAAAGGAAATTATTTTCTTTATAATTATTATGTCCAATTTTTTTTACTTTTTTCAGGTTTATTCAAAAGTGTATACACTTATTGGATATGAAATTTAATTCTGCATACAAAAAGTACCCATTTTACATAGTTTTGTTTTAAGTAGATTCACACAAAAAAAAATAATACAATAAGAAACATATTTTTAATGTATTTTCAATTCAATAAATATGTTTTTTTAATGTATTTTCAATTTAAGAAATACATTTTTCTATATATTTTCAAATTTTTCATGTAAATTTACTCAAAATTATGTAGATAAGCTACACCTTGAATACATACTTATATTACTACATTTAAAAATCTTATATTAAAAACTTTGTAAAAAATAAATTAATAATAATTAATATACTTTCTTTTAAAAAATCATAATTTTTTTTAAGTTATCTCTATTATATTAAATATATCACAAAACACGCATGCTAAAATTTTGTAACTCACATTCCAATGAAACTTTTGAATCGCGTATTTCATATATGCCTGATCTCTCACAAAGATAAATCAAGATGAAAAAAGACAGAAATAATATCAAATTCTTTTGGTATTTTTAGTTAAAGTGGTGAAAAAATTTCAAAGAATTATATAGATATCAGTTAAGATTTGGTCGAAAGAATTAATTATGCATTATAAATCTATATTGGTTGTACAACATTCTTTAGGATTTATGATTATTGTCCTCGTTTTTATGCAATTATTTTGAATCTTAAATATTTTTTCCTTCTTAAAACTTAATCATATATGAAAAGATATTTTTTTTTTCATTATTTAATTATTTAATATTAAAATGAAAAAGTTTACTATAATTGGAAAAAAACAAATATTTACAAATAATATTTATATATATAAATACATATATTTTATTAAATATTATATTCAATTATTATTTTAAAATAAAATATATTATCAAAAAATAATAATCTTTAAAAAAATCAATTTATATAAATTAGTATGATCTCATTTTAATCTTGAATTTATTATTATCAAATTCCTTTGAACATAAACTTGAGAAAGAAGATATATTCGAACTTAAAATGAATCTATTCACTTAGAAACTACAATGTGCAAACTATAAATCATCACCAATATACATAATATATGTTTTTAATGAATTTTATAAATCATCACCAATATACATAATATATGTTTTCAATGAATTTTATTTATTGAAATATATTAAGTATCATTTTAAAATTAAAAAGTATCATAAGAAGGACACTTTAAGTTGATTAAGAATAAGATAAATTGTGAAAATTAAAATATTCATTGATGAATAATTTGAAGAACAAGAATGTAATATTATTTTTATAATAAATAATACACAGATTAGGTAGTGATCAATCTAACAAATGCTTTTAAGTTTTGTTGTAACCACATTTACTAAAAAAGCAAGTTGATATTTATAAAACAATTAAAAACTTTTATAAAAATATATACTAGTATAGTTAATGTGGATGTTTTTATTTCTTCTTAGTTCTTAATATTACTTATTTTTTCTTCAAATTTTTATGTTTTATGTGTTTTTTAAGTTTAAATATTTTATTTATTTATTTAGAAAATACACATTTTCAATGTTCATATTTTTATCTCTCTATTAAAAAAATTAGACTAGTTGCAATAAAATAGCTATTTTGATATCCATATATGCAAATAAAAAAAAGCATTCAATAAGAAAAGAGTATGGTGTAAATACCATTACATGATGAGTGACCACCTAACTTAAAATTAAAGAACCAGAATAATTAAGCATACATACTAGACAAATTATAAAAGGGTTGGCCCCATCATACATATCTAGAGGTGTTTGAAAGGTTTACTTCTCTCAACTCATTATTTCTAGTAAATTTCATAATTCAAGAGGCAAATGAAGGCGGTCTTTAGTCCATTTCATATGTATTTCCAAGGTTCTCAAAAAAAATTGTAACTCATCTAGGATGAGGTGGATTTCCTCCTTGGCTTCATTACTATCCAAAAAAATTCATCCCAATGGAATGTTCATATCTCAATATGTATCAACTATGTACATGTACTGACTAAACCTGCCCTTAGTATGCCCTATGTCTAACACCAAATTAGAAAAATCAGTACTCAATTCTAAATTATTCAAGCATCCAAATTGTCTAAAAGCATCCTACTCAACAACAACAACTTCATGTTAGATGCGTTGGGGAATTTGAGACCTATATAGTCATTTAGAGGATTCAACCCAATGTTGGGCTCATGGCCCTCCATGATTTCGATAGAATCCACATCCATTTTTTCTTTATGCTTGGTACCAACTCATGGTTGAAAAAGATGAGGTAAGGCACCTAAAACAAGGGGGGTGAAAACAATATAAATGCGAAGGGAGGAGGGTGGGGGATGGGGTAGATGATTCACTAACTGAAAGAGAGATGAAATGGGTGGCAGAGGTAGAGTAACCAACATGAAAATAGAGTAAAATAAATTCAAGGAGAAATATAAGTAAAGTCATAGGTTAGGAGTGGATGAGAAGAGTAGTGGGAGAGAGTTCCAAAGAGGATCAATAGGAGCGGGATAGAAGGTGAACTCCAAAAGAGGATGTTTTGAAACAAAATTGGAAAGAGAAGCAACAAATATTAGAGGTTGCACCATGGAGAGGCACCAAAACAATATAACATAATAAAAAATGATTAGTTTACAAAATTATAGACTCTATAGATAGATTTTGAAAATTGCCTCTAATTTTATGTATGTAATCATAAGTGGAATGGTCGGGTGGTAGAATGATTTTTTAACATTATTCTCCTTCCATTGATATAAAATGATCTTCGTATAAAAATTGACTACTTATTATGATGAGAATATATCTCTATGATGCATGATTATCATTCATGGGATGATTGGTAGAGAAGGAGGCAGATGATTCACTAGCTGAAAGAGAGATGAAATGGGTGACAGAGGTAGAGTAACCAACATGAAAATAGAGTAAAATAAATTCAAGGAGAAATATAAGTAAAGTCATAGGTTAGGAGTGGATGAGAAGAGTAGTGGGAGAGAGTTCCAAAGAGGATCAATAGGAGTGGGATAGAAGGTGAACTCCAAAAGAGGATGTTTTGAAACAAAATTGGAAAGAGAAGCAACAAATATTAGAGGTTGCACCATGGAGAGGCACCAAAACAATATAACATAATAAAAAATGATTAGTTTACAAGATTATAGACTCTATAGATAGATTTTGAAAATTGCCTCTAATTTTATGTATGTAACCATAAGTGGAATGGTCGGGTGGTAGAATGATTTTTTAACATTATTCTCCTTCCATTGATAGAAAATGATCTTCGTATAAAAATTGACTACTTATTATGATGAGAATATATCTCTATGATGCATGATTATCATTCATGGGATGATAGGTAGAGAAGGAGGCAGATGATTCACTAGCTGAAAGAGAGATGAAATGGGTGGCAGAGGTAGAGTAACCAACATGAAAATAGAGTAAAATAAATTCAAGGAGAAATATAAGTAAAGTCATAGGTTAGGAGTGGATGAGAAGAGTAGTGGGAGAGAGTTCCAAAGAGGATCAATAGGAGCGGGATAGAAGGTGAACTCCAAAAGAGGATGTTTTGAAACAAAATTGGAAAGAGAAGCAACAAATATTAGAGGTTGCACCATGGAGAGGCACCAAAACAATATAACATAATAAAAAATGATTACTTTACAAAATTATAGACTCTATAGATAGATTTTGAAAATTGCCTCTAATTTTATGTATGTAATCATAAGTGGAATGGTCGGGTGGTAGAATGATTTTTTAACATTATTCTCCTTCCATTGATAGAAAATGATCTTCGTATAAAAATTGACTACTTATTATGATGAGAATATATCTCTATGATGCATGATTATCATTCATGGGATGATAGGTAGAGAAGGAGGCATGTCATCAATTCAAACTAGTCTAGCTTCATATCATATCATCCATTGATTTTCTATAACATCCCTTGTAATACCTCATAAAAAAATACATAGGATTACATTTTTTTTTTTAGTTTTACCAGCATATAGCATCCCATGAATTATTTACCACATACTTAACTGATCATCAAATGATAAAATCACCATAAGAAAATGAAGTAACCATAGAAATGGAATAGCTATTTGCGTAAAAGAATAATCATTAATGCAACTTGTTAACATAATGCTTTATGTTGCAACTTTGCATCATCAACATTATTCAATTAATAGATATTATTAAACATGATGAATGATATAATTTCCAAGGTTATGCAAGGTGACCTATCATCAAGATAACCAAATGGGAAAGGACATAAATGAACACCAATATTACCCTAGAAACCTCGAAGAGAAAAATCAAACATTTATTTTATTAAACATTTTATGAGGGATTTCAACCCTCACTCAATGGAAGCAAGGGATTCCATCCCTTGTCGATTGTTAATATTTTAAAAAAGAAACATAATCTTTCATTCAAGTATTATTAGCTAGAGACCCATACATTAGACATGTTGTCAAATTTCTCAAACACGTTGCCCAACAGCTCTTAGATCACAATATCTTTGTGGAATGGCTATTTATTGTAGTAAATTTCTTCCCCGTCGTGCATCACCATTGTCAAACCATGATAAGTTAATAATATAACATACTAAACTAAGTTTCTCATTGTACACTACATTTCATTCTACATCTAACAATAGTTATATATAATGACCTCATTTATTGAAATAATATTAGTTATAGTCCATTATTCAATTGTGGCGAAAGAAATTAGTTTAGAAACTATTACTCAATTCTTTGCAAAAATGATGATTCCTCCCTGCAAACACTATTGTTAGAAAACACTCTAATGTAATGATTACATGTAATTCTTGAACTATCAAATTTTCCAAACCCAAAATATTATGGTTTTTTCATCCAAATATAAAGTGAGAGAATCGAAATCTGTCTATCTCAAATATTCAATCTCTATGAGTTAACATTTTATATTAGAATCAATAATAATATTCTACCCATTATATATCCTTGCATGAAAATACTTCTTTCAGGTGCATAAATAAAATAAATTTTATAACCACAACTAACCTTTTTATTTATAAATGCATTTACATAACCATAACTATTATTACTATTATCACATACAATACCATAATTATTATTGAAAACACTATTATTATTATATTTAACAAAATAAAAACAATGGATATACATTCACAAAACCATGATATTGAATCTCAATTACTCTTCTAATTGCAAAGTCATAGATAACAAGCTACTTGTTCCCTTTTATACAAAACCATAGGAAGTAATATACTTGTTCCCTTTAATACAAAATCATTCTTTGTTATTACCAATGCAATAACATAAGTTAACAATATAAAAACAACTAATCTTATAACTTTATTTCCAATACATTATAGAAATGTAAATAATTATAAAAACTCACATATTTATCCATATTTCACATACATTAAATAAATGCAGACAACTATAAAATCATGTATATTTATCTATATTATATATACATGGAATAAATATATATAATTATAAAAGCATGCCTATTTATCCATATTTCACGTGCACTAAATAAATGCATTCAATTATAAAACATAGTTTATTTTAAGTGAAAATACAAAATCCTATGCATTAATAAAACCATATTTATATTTATAGTATTTCCAAAATCATATTCAAAATCATATTCATGGACCAATGCAGAGCCACAACAGATTTATTATTATGAATGTAATGGAAAATGTGTTGGTATTTGTCAATATTTTATGTGTAAATAAAAATAATTATAAAATCACTGCCATATTGACCCAATTACAGATATATTGACTAATTAAAAACCATATTTATAATGGCTGCATATAAAGGGTCTTCAATAAATAGCATTTAAAAACCACCATGCCAACAATAAGGGTAAAAATAGAGTTTGTGTGCCCATTCATTTCGCTAAATTCTACTTGGGTACACAATAATAGAGGTAATTTTCTATAGAAAAGAAATAATCAGCTCTGAGTAGGAATTATACCTCCAAAACTTTGCATGAATGGTTTTTAACCCTGGATCTCATACTACAAATCTCCCAAGACACCCATGATTGAATTTTTTAAATATTATTCCTGTGTAACATCCCTCATCTTTCAAGATGTCTTTGAGAATATTCTTGGTCAATCAAAGCACACCCCCACCAATTCCTTGAACCAATGTATTTATGGTGAGTGATCGAGTGGTTTCCAAACATTCTAGAACCAAGTGGGGGTTTTCTAATGGAGTTCTTAGTTACCCAACTGATTCTTGGCTTATGTGTATCCTTTCTTTTCTTATATTTATTCACAAAGTATTAATTTATCCATATATTTATTTTTAATATAATATATTTTCCATGTTATTAAAATCTTAAATTCCTTACAAATATTTAGGCTTCAAAATTAGTTATGCTTGTTTGGGTCATGGGGATATTGCATTTTCCCAGTGTTCATGCATTTAATTTGTTATAAATTCAAGTTTTTCCATCGCCATTTAGAGTGAATGTCACACACAAGTTCATGCAAGGGATCCCAAGATAATTAATGTCATCATGTAATGTGCACGAAGACATCCTCCAGCATTATAACTTGGTGGGATATCTCTCATGCACCTTCCTCCCTTGCATGCCTCGTATACACATTCGGGAGTCTCCAATATTATATGTTATTCATCATTCTATTTTTATTTTAAAGTATTAAATATATTAACCCTCTCCATATGTATTTGTTAAGGTTTTATTTATTTTAACGTTATAATAATTTTATTTTAATTCGTAAATTCTAATAACTCAATCACCCCTATACAACCAAAGTATAAATCTCCAACTTAAAATATGTGTTCTAAAATTGAATTAAAATATTATTAAAGTGATTTCACTAGATAATTTCCAAAAGTTATTTCACTTAATAATTTCCACTATCTCAGTATTGAAATTAATATATGATAAATTTTATTGCTATCATTTATTCAATTAATCTATTAAATCTTTTTTTCAATTTATTGGGATTAAAACAGCTAAGACACCCTTTTTTTTAATATAATCATTAAAATAAATACAACTACTTCATTACCTTATTATCTTATTGGATTTCATTATTATTGAATTTAATGTATCTAATTTATTTCTATATCTTCCATTTTAATATTTGTGAAATAAATTTACCCTATTGTTTTGTGTTATAACATTTCTAAAATCATTGCTACTTCTTAACCATTCTTAATCATTATTTTCTAATACTATTAATACATTATACACTATTGTTGTAATATATGTTTTTTAAAATAAAAGGAAATATTTAAATTGTGATTAATAATGCATTTTTTGCATGGTGAGAACATATCAATAGTGTAAACTTTTACCCCTTTCATTTTGAAATTTTCTTCATTTTAATAATATATTAAAGAATATTTCTATAAAATAACATGAATTTAATCCTCTTTGTATTGAGATGTTATCAAAATAATATATGTATTTTCAATATACCTATCATGATTTAATTATTGATTTAATTTGAAAATCGATGATAAGATATGAGAATATGGTGATAAAAAGTATAAGATGATCTATTTTAAGAATAATTTACAATAAAGTTGGTCCACTTTAGTGATATAGCAAAAAATTAGTCGAGGATTATGGAGGTGAGATATTTAGGATTTTACCACTATCACTATAACCTCTAAATAATATATTAGGAAAGTAAGACACCTATAAATTTTCAAATAGCTAATCATTATCTAAAAATTTCTTTCACAATATAACCATTCACCATTTCTATACATTGGAGTGATTTCCTCATATTATATGATTAGAAATTGCACCCAAAGGTGCAAAGGAATGCCAATAGGAGGAGTGGGCAATGTGGAAGGCAATAATCAAGCCAAATATATGGACAATGAAATAAGATCAAAATTTGAGTTTTTATAGTGAGAAAGGAGTCATTGGTTATGCCCACCTTGATTTGAGCCATTGGTTGTGCCTACCCTACTCGAAATAAAGGCAATTCAAAAGTAGCCGACCAGAGTGGCCCACCACAATTGCGATAGTACTCATGACAATGAGCAACCACTAGTGCATTCTCCCATTTTTAACTCCATTGTAGTTTTCACTAGACTCTACATTTCTAACTCCTTATCCGTGGGACTCCATCTTCGCAATGGAATGGACCGAACTCTCAATGAAATTTATGCTACAAAAAAATCTCCTCCCCCACGTTATCTTGTAGCCAAAACAAAATTATAATATAATTCCAAGAAATAATATAGAACTCACTGGTTCAAACCGCACATGTCCAACATTGGAATGCATCCATCCATCGTAGGGTCAATGGAAATCATCAGTGCCTTAATGGAGGGCGATTTGTTTTTGTGTGTGTACTATTTTGGGTTCGACCTTTCTACAAATTGGAGTAGAATAACTAAAGACATAAGTTTCTCAAATTATTATGAAATGACATTGTATAATAAAATTAGCTTATTTATACTAAGTCAAGACCCTCCTTATGGTACTTTAGTGTTCGATATTTACATTGAAGGAAGCTAAGATACTACCATTTTTTCATATTGGTTTATTAGGCACGCTATTGGGGTAGTTAGAGTTTAAATATGCTAGAGCCTGTTTGTGCAGTTTTTTGTTGAACATTGCGCAGTATTGCATCCCAAGTTTTCTTCGAAGAAATGGAAATATATGTGGTCTTAATAAATCTAGGAGGAAATCCATCGAATTCAACCTTTTATATTTTTGAAGCGAGAAATAAGAGGCACTTTTAATGTTAAACTGGGTGAGGTACAATGACAATTTAGTGCAGTCAATAGGTATTCAATTGGCCGCAAATTTAAAAAGAGGCAAAACGATTGTATCAAATTGCGATCATGGTGCAACACTATTAAAAAGTTTATCAGGTTTTAGTGTGCGTTAGGAGGATCTTTGTTTGTTAAAGAATATATTTGCAGGTCTTGTAATTTGCAGGGAGAATACAAACATGACCCTTGTTGAAGAGATATGCACAAATAATAAAAGGGCATGGTTATCAAGGGGAGAGTTTGTTTACACTATATGTGGGTGTGAGGACAATTGAATGTTTTGAGATAATGGTGAGTGTTGCTCCATATATTTCGAGTACCAATAAGGCCTCACAAGTTGCAACCCCTCCTTTCCAGTTCTTCTAGCAGAGTATTGCACTTGCTGCATGTGATTTCTAGGTTTGATTTTTTAGTGCTAGCTACTAATCTTGACTAATATTTGATGTAGATTCATTTATCCAGCTGCAAAGGAGGTTCGGTTTTTTCCCATCCAACTTTTTTCTACGTCCCTAACAAATTTCAAGATTGGAAGCAATCAAGCACCAACTTCATCTAAGTGTTGTGGTGGTAGAGGTATTCTTATTATAGGCTCACCAAATGAAGGGCCTTCAAAGCTAAAATTAAGAATAAAAAAATTGAATTTGCAACAAATACGTTGAAAAGGTCACACAATAAAGATATATAAAAACTAACGGTCACACCAAGTACCTCTTATTGCCAAAATACTAAGTAACTTGTAATGTTATTTTGCATACATTTGATTTAACTCTTTAGCGACAGTAGATAAATTTCTTAAAGGTGTGGATGCCATAGGGACCAACCTCTCCAAAACTTGACCATGTCTTTGAACATCAATCCAATGCTATATTAGAAACTAATAAGGATTAACTAGACAAAACAAATTCTGAACTACCACACTACCATGTATAGTTCCTATTCTTAACAAGATATGTCAATTAGCATTATCATCTCCTCAATAGATTTAGCAGCACAAAGATGACACATCCCAAGCTAGAATGATTAATTAATGGCATTTTAGAGCATTATCACGCATCACCAATTATCCATACAAAGAGGAAAAAACTAAGCCCCTTTAATAGCCAAATAAGTAAAAGGCTGAAAATTATTTCAATGAAGAAAAAAACTTGTCAAGCCATATTTTTTCTACCCCACACCGTCTCTTCTTAGAGTTTAATTGTAGTCAACCACCAATTTTTAATGTAGCATGAACAAATAACACAAGAATACACAAAAAACACACAAAATCTTCGCATACGAATATTTACAAATAAATGACAATAATCCTTCCCATAAATCATGGTATACATGCATATAATATGGGTAAGGAGATGTGTCATTTTTTTTTGTTCTGTTTCTTTGTCAAACATTGAATGATGAATATCGAAAATGTTCAAATTATCCAAAAATATAGCTAATTCTACATGCTCTTGCCTACTCTGAAGCAGTAAAAGATAAATTATCATAAGTACTAACTACATGCAACACAATGATATTAAGATCCATAAACTCTCCACATAATTAAGTAAATTGCTACAACGTACCTTATTTGCAGCTATAACATTTCTTATGTTTAATTTTTCTGATCAAAGTCCATTTGTATTTGTAGATTAGAATTAACCATTATATTATAAAAGCTAACTATTCAGTCCAAAACATGACCATGTCTTTGAACATCAATCCAACGCTATATTAGAAACTAATAAGGTTTAACCAAACAAAACAAATTCTGAACTACCACACTACCATGTATAGTTCCTATTCTTAACAAGATATGTCAATTAGCATTATCATCTCCTCAATAGATTTAGCAGCACAAAGATGACACATCCCAAGATGGAATGATTAATTAATGGAATTTTAGAGCATTATCACGCATCACCAATTATCCATACAAAGAGGATAAATCTAAGCCCATTTAATATCCAAATAAGTAAAAGGCTGAAAATTATTCCAACGAAGAAAAAAACTTGTCAAGCCATATTTTTTCCACCCCACACCGTCTCTTCTTAGAGTTTAATTGAAGTCAACCACCAATTTTTAATGTAGCATGAACAAATAACACAAGAATACACAAAAAACACACAAAATCTTCTCATAAGAATATTTACAAATAAATGACAATAATCCTTCCCATAAATCATGGTATACATGCATATAATATGGGTAAGGAGATGTTTCATTTTCTTTTGTTCTGTTTCTTTGTCAAACATTGAATGATGAATATCAAAAATGTTCAAATTATCCAAAAATATAGATAAGTCTACATGCTCTTGCCTACTCTAAAGTAGTAAAAGATAAATTATCATAAGTACTAACTACATGCAACACAATGACATTAAGATCCATATACTCTCCACATAATTAAGTAAATTGTTACAACGTACCTGATTTGCAGCTATAACATTGCTTATGTTTAATTTTTCTTATCAAATTCCATTTGCCCTTTGTAGATTAGAATTAACCATTATATTATAAAAGCTAACTATTCAGTCAAACAATGAAAAGTATAAGAAGATTGATAGGTATCACTAGGAACACTATTATTACTACTCATGGAACCACAAGTAGTAAAAAAATTAATTTACAACGTGAATTTGAATCCATTACATTCAGTAATGTTCCTAGAGCCTAAAATCACTATGTAGATACCATTGCAAATAATATCCTAGATTCGCATTTATCACATGCATATACCAAGCCCTAAGTGTTTGGATTAATCTTTCTTTTGAATTTGCTTAGTTACACATAAAAACCGACAACAAAGAGGATTTTAACATATTCTAGAATTCTTAGCGCATCCTTGATTATAATGTATGATAAATATAACCAATCACAAGTATTTACAAGAATTTTTTTACTATAATAGGCAACATACGTTTCAGGATTTCATCCCTATTTAACCTAAAAAATATCATGCTTCATCTTGATTAAAAAAATTGGACCACTGATACAAAGGAAAACTCAAATTATCACCCAAAAGATAAACAGTTGTTGTGTTGAGCAACAAAAAAGTGACAACCTTATGTATGTTTTCATGCATCTATCACTAGAAGAAAGTGATGTTCTCATGAGAAGAGAACTAATGCTAATTAGATTTAGAGATTCCAAGAACAATGCCCATATGGTTTCTCCTATTTGACAACTAAAGTCAAAAGAGAGATGTGCTATGAAACAACCAAAAACTGCTACAATAGAATAAGCAGCATTAGATAGAAAGATAGCTTGGATATTTATCACAAATTTATGGTAAGAAGACAATTTTTCAATAAGGGAAATGGTTGAAGGCTTGAAGCGATAGATAGATTATTGATAATAGAAACTACACAGAGAATTTATACATATAAAGGGTGACATGGACAATCATTATCTTCAAAAGGGAGAGGCCCAATTCATCCAAAGTCAATGTCATCTCAATTTGATCAACTTGATAACAAAGTTGACCTTGTTTATCCTTGGTGATTCAACAAATCTACTCAAGTCAAAATGTAACTTGGTTTAATGATTCAAGTCGAAATGCAACTTCGTTTAATGATTCAGTAGAGAAACCTTATTGACTAGGATTTTACTAAGTTATTCAAAATTGAAATTGATTTGAACAAAGTCGAATATATGTCTTGTTGACTTGATTCTATCAACCGAACCTAGACATGTAGAAATAAATATTTTCAACAAAAATTGATAGAAACCCAAGGTTTTCCCTGGTTGCTCCAAGAGATTGCTTATCTGTAGATGAAATGACCAAAACATATCAAAGTGGACAAAATAATGATCAAATAAGGGGAGAAAGTGGATAGTTATATACTTCCAAGTATTGTTTCTAAAAAACTTAAAACATCCAATAAACTTGCTGGCATAGTCACCCTTTTAATGCTCACCAATAAATTATGTATTTTTTCCACAAAAAGGCTCCATATACCAAGCCATAAGTATTTGGATTCATCTTTCATTGGCATTTTCTTAGCTACACATAAAAACTGACAGCAGAGAGGATTTTAACATATTCTGGAATTCTTAATACATCCTTGCTTACAGTGTATGATAAATATAACCAATCACAAGGATTAATAAGAATTTGTTTACTATGATAGGAAACATATGTTTTAGGATTTCATACCAATTGAACCTGAAAAATATCATTCTTCACCCTCATTAAAAAAAATTTCCCACTGATACAAAGGAACACTATTATTACTACTCATGGAACCACAAGTAGAAAAAACTTTAATTTCCACGAACATCACTTCACCAATTTCATTGTCCATGCATTGGCTAGATGTTTCATTTTGTTAATTAATCATTTCTATAACCATGTCTATTTTTTTAAAACACCCATTGAAACAACATGAAAAAAGAAATTTTATCTTCTATTGATTTAACTTTGAAAACAACATGAAAGTGCAATAATATATTTTGTAGGTTTAGCTTTGAGGAAGAAACAAACATGAAAAAAGCCAAAGGAAATCCCCATTCCATTGTTTTGACCATAAACCATTGGAACATCAAAGGTTTATAAACATTTATTTTGATCTTTTATGATGATAAACTTTATGTTGCACCCCATGTGACCTTCGGTCGAGTCATTTTTTGAATGGGAAGGGAGGGCGAGGGGAAATTTAACCATATCCCTGGCTCTATAAATTTTGTAGGAAGAGTGTTCATATGCAGGAATGGCCTCTTGGACTGTGTGGAAAATTCCCAGCCAAACTTTGGCCCCCTTCTTACTGGGATCTCTAATTTTTGTTGTGAATTCCCCCCATGGTCGCTGCCTCACCCCTCTGTAGTGCCTACCACTACTCTCTCTATTTTTCATCTCAAGAGGTTGTTTCTTTACCTTTATAGCCTCTGGATTTCTTATAACTGGGCATGCATAAAAAGAATAAGAAGAAGAACAATTTTAAGCTGCAAAATGATTCTCATTGTTTTCAGATGTTAATCCCTCACTGCTATTTTGGCATGACCCCGTGGATTTTTGGGACAAGGAGAATTATGAAGACAGTGAAGATGAGTTTCCTCCAATATCCGTCATATCTATTTTTTCCTACACTTCCAACAAATGGTGGTGAATTCACTCCAACATATTCTTGCCAATGTTCAAAGATCTTGTGACATCCCTCCTAGTCTCTGGCATGCTTATGGATTAACAAGAGGATGAGAAATATATAGGAAATATAATTTTGGATCCTGAAGAGTGAGTACATTGGATCATCCTCAATGAAGTCCTACATTTTGAATATTGTAAGAATGTGTTGCATATTTTCCCTCTACAACTTACAGCAATAGTAAGCTCTCATGTTATACACGTCAACATCAACTTTTCCAAACATCAAATTCAAGCATACCCTCTCATTTTCTACGAAAATTTATTGCATAGTCATGACGAAGATTACATTAAGGGGCACATTAGTCAGAGAGACAATTCCTCACAACTTCTCTTTTTTGGAGTAAAATGCACGGAACACATTCCCATGAATATGAAAAAATTCTTCTTGAAACATTAGATGTTATGCATTCAAAATGGAAATTTGAAGTCACAGTAAATCCATTTAATGACATCAGCAAAGCAAGAGGTTTCTAGATTCCTCCCACTGCACTGAGTATGGCCACTATTCGTGGTGGGGAGTTAATGCCTATGGTTGTTGCCCAATTCCTCCCACTTCACCAAGTATAGCCACCATTTGAGGTGGGGATTTAATGCCTGAAGTTGTTGAGTTAATGGTGAGCCACAGTTGTTGAGTTAATGGCGAGTTGGAGAGGAATGAAAAGGATGAAAAAGGGAAAGGCATGTGTCAAATTTTGATTATTGATAACAACAAAAATAAAGCTTTGTGATTGGCCAGGTGAATAATTTTTGCTCACCCAAGTTCACAAAGAGAATGCCTATCGGCGTAATTAACATGTAAACTTATATATTTATATAATAGAAAAAAACATAAATGTGCAATAAGTTTTCCTAACTTTTCCCAAAGAGCTAAAATTTCACCTAAATAGAAATTTGGGAAATAAAAAATTAAGAAAATGTTGATGGTTCTAGACCCGCCAACATCAGGGGATCTCCCCGGTATGAAGTCCCAAGTAGACCTCACACAGTTTGTTGTAGGAGTCCCATCTGGTACAATGGCTCGGTTTCCATTATCTTAAATATATGCCTTAGCTCTTGCTTGTCAGCACATGAGAGTGGTCTGCTTTATCTTCTAACAATGAGATTCGTGTGCCTGGTGAGTGCTAGTGTTACTTGTGTCAAGGTTCTTTCACCATGGAGAGAGATGGTAGGAGTGAGCCTCAAGTCGGAAGAGATGAAGTCCCAACTCCGTCAGAGACACACAACGTGACATACAACACAACAGGACATGCAAAGCTTCTGAAGGAGCAACCCACGCAAATGCGGCAGTCACAACACACAAGGGAAAATAGCACATTTGACATCCAGCGGGACAGTCCACGTGAGTGCAACGGTCATTATAACAATTTTACATGAAAGGTTTTGTCTGATGTCGTGGGAGGTAACCAACATGGGCAGGACATTGTTAACAACTTATACAACACATTTTCATAAATATATGTATTAGAAAAGCTGAATGAGTTCAATTGTTTAACACAGGTTAAAGCAACATGTATTACAAGTGTTCAAGGTTAATATTATAAATAGTTACAACAAATGTGTGAAAACATGTTGGTCCGTTAGCAGGCTTCTGAATTAAGTGAAAGCTCCAAGACACATCAGTACACCATTACATCACTAACCCTTATGGAGGGGCGTTGGAGCCACTGCTCGCTCCTCAAAGAAAAGATTACAAACTCTCAAGGCTGTGTGGGAGAAGCCAAGGTGAAAATTCCTTTGCATGTACAAATGAGGGCTATTTGTAGCCAAGGGTAAAATTGGCCCTTGTGATTGTTCAACTTCCCTCATTATTGTTTGAATTTCATGATTTTTCAACTTTACATGACTCTTTAGATTACAAGTGGGTCTCTTGGACTTCCACGTTTCATTACATTGATTTACAATAGTATGGCCCACGGTAGTGATGTGGATGACATGACTCGACATGACAGTGCTCATACGTTCATGCTCCTGGTGGTGTGCATGTCGAGCTATAGTGCTACTGAGTGATGGATGTCCTCTTAGTGTATCACAGCTTCACCTCCACATGGCAAGGTCTATGGAGTCCTCTATGTTCATTAGGTTCGCTTGATGTTGCATGTGCACGTTGCTCCTTGCTTGTACCTTTGCATGTTTGACATGTTCGTCCATTCAAGAAAATATCTCCTCGCATGTTCATTCGTTTGTCCATCCGTGAACACATTGTCGCATGTTCATATGTTCATTCATTCATGAACACATCTTCACATGTTCATCTGTTCGTGAAAATTTCTTCTTGCATCTTCGTCTGTTCGCTCACCCGTGAACACATCTCCTTGTTCAACTCATATTTCATTGCGTCATGTTTATTCATGTACCTATGTCTACAATCACTCATGATGAGAACCAATCAAATCCATAAACCTCTTAATCTACCATGATGCATGGTCATTCGCTTTCAGATGCAGGTGACTGGGAGAGAGTACAAGGCTGCAAAACTACGTGAGGCAAGTTTCAAGTTGGGATATGAGCTCTAGGCACTGTTGATGACAATTGCATAGAGGTCACTAGGAGATTGAGAAGGACAATCTGGATCAGCAGTGACTATTTGTGAGATTGGCTCGGTTTGAGGAAAGATCTGCATAATTTATGGAGGGAAGCAGTGTCGGCAGCAGAGGGCCTTGGTAGCAAAAATTGCGCAATTTCTGGAGGTATGTAGCTGTGATCTATAGGAGGCTTGGTAGAAAAAACTACACAATTCCTGAAGGGAGCTAGCAGCAAGTTGCAGGATTGTTGGAGACAAAAACTACTCAACTACTGGGAGGTCAACCTTCTGAACACCTCTACTCAATGTCTAAGCTGAGCGGGATGTGGGAGTTGAGGGGCTTGCTCATGAAATCTGTGTAGTTTTTTTGGTGAGCAGTTGGTCAGCTGTCTGGGTGGTTAGCTAGAAAAATGCACAAATTCTGGAGGGAGACATGCATGTTACTGAGGACAGGGTGATATGACAATGACAAGCAGTCCTGCGAACTCAACTAAGAAGTGTACTTTGAAAGATGTTTCGTACTTACCATACTTACCCTCAAGATTATCATGCATCTGACAAAGTTTGCATGCGGTCCTAATATTTTCCATTACTTAGTTCCTTGGTCCTTCTCCTCAACTCCTTAGAACGATTTCAACATGTCACATTTTATTATAGTCACTGAGAGGTAGATCTACGCAATTTCAGCAGAAAGTGACTGCTGCTGAAACAATGCCCTGGGAGGCCCATCTGCATAATTTTTGCATGCAAGACCGACAAGAAAACTTGGACAACATTGTGCAGTTTTGAGGCTCAAATCACTGTTGCGGGCAGGGGTCTCGGGAGGACACCTCTATGCAATTCTTGAGTGCAGTGTAGCTATAATGCTCTACACATTCCTGGAGAGCAATGTTGGTTAGGGCCTCTGTGGACTATGGGATTTTAGGAGGCAAGGTAGGTTGGTATCTCTATGCACTATGGGGTTTCAGTAGGCAAGGGAGGAAGCTTGATGGCTGCAGAAACAAAGTGCATAGTTCCGAGAATCTGGATGAGGCTAGATTTCTTGGGAAAATGGTTAACTGTGAGATCAGTGAAACATATTCAAACATTGGTAGGACTCGACTATGATCACAAACGGACACTTAGTGACACAACGTACACCATCCAGAATACATAAGACATACTTTGCTTGATGCAATAACCTTCATGACGTGAGTGCGTGAGGTGAGTGTGAAACATGTCTATGTGATTACAACCACTCATATGCACACAATTCCCTTGAAGCAAGACAACGTCCCCTTTACATGACAAACAACAACCCTTGTGCCCAAATATGACAAATGCTGCATGAAGATGAGAACGCAGACAACTCTTAAGATCGATCAGGGGAGCTTGAAATCATCAGCTTACTAATTAAGCGACCAAGGATAATCAATCACAGGATCCGAAGTAGGCTCTGAAATTTGAATGCAAGCCAAAATTTTAGAGGGTGGTTGTAGCCGCTATAACACGTGGTGACACACTAGTAGAACTCCAGCTCTCCGTATGGACCTTTTTTCATGAAAAGCAAGTCTAACCCTTCCAAAAGTATTGTTCAACTCTTTGATCATCGTAGTTTCCACACAAGCTTGGTAGAAAGATGTAGTCCCTACCATTCTCTTGATCGGTCAGCACACATTCCAAGCCAATTCAACCCAGTTGTTTCAATTGGGGATGAGGGGTATATTGGTGCACAAGTAATATGACAATCAGAGTTTAAGTTTCATCTCTTGTGTTGCTCCATTGCTAGCAGGCTTGGACAGTACCCCGACGGAGTCATGAAGGAACACAAGCATCGATCTGCTGCCAGTGAGCCTAGTCAGTACCCCGACGTAGTTACTTACATCACCTCTCTACATAAGAAACCTTCCTCTTCTTTCACCTTATTTATTTTTTCAAAATTTTCATATTTTCATAGAACTATGCGTAGGCACTTATTTAGTTCAAGGGCGAAAGAGGGATCCCAACTTATTGAGAGAAGAATAGGTTGTTCCTTCAGAGAGGTATTTTATTTACACCTCTAACATACTTGTTAAGGTTCCCCCCTCACCTTACTCTACTTGACTGAGCTAACAAGGGTTAACCCAAAACAACCGACTAGAGTAGGTGGTGCTAGTTAGAGCTCAAGCGTTGTGTTTTCACCAAGACTCACTCTAAACAGAATGTATTTTCCATCAAGGCATCATCGACTAAAGACAACAGGTTCTTCATAAAGAGAGAGGACAATAGATAACTATATGTTGATAGTTATACAAATCCTCTTAGATTTTCCTAGCCTGTCTCAAAAGCCAAACACAGTTTCACGAAAGGCTATCCTATGGGTACAAGTAAGCAAAGAAATAAAAAATAAAAAGCAGAAGTAAAGTGAAAGAAAAACAAGTAAGAAAAGAAAGCAAGCAAGAAAACCAAAGCAAGTAAGAAATCAAGCAAACATGCAAAATAGAATGCAAAGCAAAGCAACGCAAAGAAAAAAACACTACTCCTACTCCTATGATAAATAGTGCATGGACCTACTTACATGAAGATATATTTCCAATGTAGCCACCGGCGCATTGGCTGGCCCATGTTGGTGAAGGCATGGTTTGCAAGAAGCACATTCAAGTGAACCAACAAATATAAAAGATACAACAATGAAAACCAACACGCTTTGAGTTCTAAAACATCCACAGAAAAGAAAAGAGTGAATGCACAAGACAAATATTCTGCATAATTAATGTGGTGATGTGACACACTGCCTGTAGATGATAAACATGCACACTCTTCGTACAATGACATATGAGCAAACCTGATAACTACCAACAGCATTCTCTTTGCAAGCGCGCTCGCTGCACATAAGATTCCTCCAAAGCTTGAGTGATGGGATCATGTGATTTGAGTGGAGGAAGAGAAATCTGGGTGTTTGGTTGATCTTTAATATGGAGCAGAGATTGATGAGGAGCCTCGAGTTTTTCACAAATTTTCTTATCAGAAGTGGAACTAACCGCAGGACAGCAAGGGCCTAACATAACCATTATCTCATGTTGAAGTGCCTCAACAACCTACAGGGTTTCCACTTCGTCCATAGATAGATCATCAGAGACGAGCGTCTTAGATAGATTAAGAATGAGTGAATCAACATCATGATTAGATGAAGAAGTACAGAGATCACGATAACCAATATCAGAAAATTTAGGATTTTGTTGGCATCCTAATGATTTTATGAATCACACAGAGGGGTAGCTGAGAAGAAATAATGTTCACCCTCTGTGTTTCCAGAAAAAGAAGATGAAAAATCAAGTGGATGTTCAATGAATAATTTGTCCTCTCCACTGCCAAATGATGTACTGACATCCATTGCATTTTGCGAATGATCGGAAGTAGATGCATCCATGGATGGATTCACACAAGGAAACTCAAAGATAATAGAATCACCAATGATGTCAGGAAAAAGTGGAGGAAGCGTAGATAGAAGGAGGTCATCCTTCACAGCGAGTTCATTCTCAGATGCTCAGTCATACTCTTCGTGAAAGAAAATGCAGGTTGGTTGTGCAACATCAACTCCATCGATGGCTTGATCCTCATTCACAAAAGGTGTAGATTCTGGAATGGAAGAACACATGACAGTGCAATTTGGAGTATTAACAGAACACAGAGACGGAGGTTGAGGTAACAAGTGTGTATGACAACTCATGGGTGTCCTAACCAAATCTGCATAGATATTGAGAGTATTGAGGGTGGGAGGATGTGACAGTTGAACAGACATGTTTGCATGTTCTCCCACATCACTCTACTGTGCTAGAGATATTTTATGAGGGGAAGGTGGATAGTCACTTGTGTCAGTGACTGTGTCTGCTTGTGATTGCACAACTCCATCACCAAAGTATGTCGAGCGGTGTTTGAACTTGAACTTCATCTTGGGACAGAGTGATTTGGTAAGACAATATTCAAATATTTCCATGAGATACTGGAATTTCATCCGACTTTTCGTAGCTTCAAACATGAACAGACATAAGCGCCATGAAAAATCCATAGGTGATTCATGTGAGGCCTTCCATTGTTTTAACAATTTTTTATCAAGTTCTTCAAGATCAAAATGGTGAAAAAATAATTCAGTTAGATCACTGAACTACTTGAATGAGTGCACAGAGTTATGAGGAAGTATGTCACACTGTCACAATGAATGGTCATGAAGTGTGTGTGTGAGAAGTGAACAGACCTCTATTTCATTAAAACCTTCCATGTTCTCCATGATCGCATGGAAGTCATCTAAGTTCTTAGGCCAGGCCACTTTGCTTTCACCATCGTACATGATTTGCGACAAGTCATCCCAGAACTCCCTCTCGAAGGGAAAAGTATGTGCTCTGGAAAGACATTTCAGAGAGTGAACTATAACAAACTCCATGATAGATGGGCAAAGATTCAACACAGATTGTGAGGACTCAGCCTTTCATCTGGCCCTCCTTCTAGCGCCAAAATGTTGATGGTGCTGGACCTGCCAACATTAGGGGATCTCCCCAGTATGAAGTCCCAACTCGACCTCACACCGTTTTGTGTAGGATTCCCATTCGGTATGATGGCTTAGTTTCCATTATCTTAAAGATATGCCTTAGCTCTTGCTTTTCATCACATGAGAGTGGTATGCTTTGTCTTGGAACAACAAGGTTCGCGTGCCTGGTGAGTGCTAGTGTTACTTGTGTCAAGGTTCTTTCACCACACAGAGAGAGGATGAGAGTGAGTCTTAATTTGGAAGGGATGAAGTCCCAACTCCATTAGAGACACACAACACAATAGGACATGCATAGCTTTCGGAAGAGAAATCCACATGGATGCGGTAGTCACAACACACAAGGGAAGATAGCACATACGACACCCAGTGAGACAGTTTGCACGAGTACGACGGCCGTTATAACAAGTTTACATAAAAGGTTATGTCAGATGTTCAAGGAGGTAACTAACATGGGCAGGACAACATTAACAACTTATACAAAACATTTTCATAAATATATGTATTAGAACAACTGAATGAGTTCAATTGTTTAACACAGGTTAAAGCAACATGTATTACAAGTGTTCAAGGTTAATCTTACAAACATTTACAACACATGTGAAAACATGTCAGCCTGTTAGCAGGCTTCTAAATTAAGTGAAAGTTCCAAGACACATCGGTACACCATTACATCACTAACCACGATGGCGGGGTATTGGAGCGACTGCTTTCTCCTCAAGGAAAATATTACAGACTCTCAAGGCTATGTGAGAGGATCCAAGGTGAAAAGTCCTTTGCATGTACAAATGAGGTCTATTTATAGCCAAGGGTAAAGATGGCCCTGGTAACTATTCAACTTCCCTAATGACTGTTTGACTTTCATGACTTTTCAACTTTACATGAATCTTCAGATTACAAGTGGGTCTCTTGGACTTCCACATTTCCTTACATTTATTTACAATAGTATGGCCCACAGTAGTGATGTGGCTAACACGACTCGACATGACAGCGCTCATACGTTCGTATTGTTGTTGATGTGCATGTCGAGCTGCAGTGTTTATTGAGTGATGGATGTCCTCTTGGTCTATCACAGCTTCACCTCCACATGGCAAGGTGTGCAAAGTCCTAGATTTTCATTGGTTTCACTTGATGTTGCATGTGCACATTGCTCCTTACTTGTACCTTGGCATGCCTGACATGTTTGTCTGTTCTCAAAAATAGCTCCTTGCATGTTCGTTTGTTCATCCATCTGCGAACACATTCTCACATGTTTGTCCATTCGTCCATTCGTGAACACATCTTCGCATGTTTGTCTGTTAGTGAAAAGTTCTTCTTGCATGTTCATCCATTTTCTCATCAGTGAACACATCTCCTTATTCATCACGTTTGTCATCGCATGATGTCTATTCATGTACCTGTGTCTTCAATCACTCATGACGAGACAACATCAAATCCCTAAACCTCCTATTCTACCATGATACGTGGTCATTCACTTTCGGATACAGGTGATCAAGAGAGAGGACAAGGCTTCAAAACTGTGCAAGGAAAGTTTCAAGCTAGGTTGCAAGCTTCAAGCGCTGCTAGTGAAAATTGCACAGAGGTCACTGGGAGACTAAGAAGGACAATCCATATCAGCAATGACTGTCTGCAGGATCTAGCTCAGCTCTAAGATAGATCTGTGCACTTTTTGGAGGGAAGCAGTGTGGGAAGCAGAGGGCCTTGGTAGGAAAAACTGCACAACTTCTCGAGGGATATGGTTGCGGGTTGCAGGAGGCTTGGTAAAAAAAACTACGTAATTCCTAAAGGGAAATGGTAGCGGGTTGTGGGATTACTGGAGACGAAAGTTGCACAATTGTTGGGAAGTTGACCTTCTCAACACCTCTGTGCAATTCTTGAGCTGAGCGGGATGTTGGGTAGTTGAGGGGCTTGCTCATAAAATCTACACAGTTTTTTGGGTGAGCATCTGGCCGGCTGTTTGGGTGGCTGGCTGGAAAAACTGCACAATTTTTGGAGGGAGCCAGGGACGGCCACTAGGTGTTTTTTTGGCCTGTTTGCACAATTTTCTCAGTCAATGGAGTGGGCAAGGTATGTAGATTCTACGCAGTTTTTTAGGGGAGTGAGTCCTAGGGTGACTACCCGGTCAAACTCTTTGGTTGACCAGTAAGAGGGTTGGTTGATTTTCTTGCAGGCAGTGCATATTGAGATGGCTTGCTGAGGAACTTCTACATAATTCTAGATGATAATCGGTCCTATCAATTTTAGTATTACATATTCTAGGTTGCCTAGGAGACGGCCTCAATCTCTGTGCAATTCTGGGCAGCAATACATGTTCACTTAGGGCTAAAACTATGCAATGCATCTCAATGAAGGTCGGGCTATTGGAGGGTTATCCTGTCATCAAAATGACTAAGTCTGTGAGCAATTGAACTTGTGCATACATGAACTTGCCAACACACATTCAAAATGACTCGATGACAAGAAACCTCAAACCATCAAGACAACATATACTCAATGTGATTGACTGACGGTGCCAGCGACAAGCGCGACACTTATGATAGATCATTGAAAGACTATGACAACACTTGCGCGACAGTGCTTACAACATCGTGTGTGAGGCAATAGATGTTTACGTAGCGAACACAACTCAAACAGAACCTTCAACATCACGAGAATGAGGTCTCAAGCATGACATAGCAATGAACATGTGGAAGACAACAGTTGGTCGAACAAGTGAAAAAGAAGCAAGACATGTAGAAGAAACACATAATATAACTTTTTGTGTTTGCACACATGCATGTTACTGAGGACAGGGTGATATGAAAATGACAAGTAGTCTCTCAAACTCAACTAAGAAGTGTACTTCGAAAGATGTTCTGTATTTACCATACTTACCCTCAAGATGATCATGCATCCAACGGAGTTTGCATGAGGTCCTGATATTTTCCATTACTCGGTTCCTTGGTCCTTCTCCTCAACTCCTTGGAAGCAATTTTATCATGTCACCTTTTCCTGTAGTCACTGAGAGGTAGATCTGCACAATTTCAGCGGATAGTGACTGTTGCTAAAATGAGGCCCTGGGAGACCCGACTGCGCAATTTTTGCATGCAAGGGCAAGAAGACAACTTGGACAACACTAAACAGTATTGAGGCTCAAAGCACTACTGTGGAACAAGGGTTTTGAGAGGATACCTATGCGCAATTTCTGAGTGCAGTGCAGCTGGACTGCTCTACACATTTCTAGAGAGTAATGTTGGCTAAGGCCTCTATAGGTTGCATGGTTTCAATAGGAAAGGGAGGTTGGTGTCTCTACGCACTCAGGGGTTTCATAAGGCAAGGGAGGAAGCTTGATGGTTACAGAAACAAAGTGCATAGTTCCAGGAAGCTGGATGAGGCTAGGTTGCTTCGGAAAATGGCTAAGTGTGAGATCAGTGAAACATATGCAAACATTGATAGAACTCGACTGTGATGGCACACAGACACTTAGTGACACAACGTAGACCATCTAGAATACATAAGACATACTTTGCTTGATGCAACAACCTTTATGACATGAGTGCGTGAGGTGAGTGTGAAGCATGTCTCTGTGATGACAACCACTCATATGCACACAATTCCCTTGAAGAAAGACAACATCCCCTTTGCATGACAAATAACAACCCTTGTGCTATGACACATGCTGCATGAAGATGAGAACATGGACAACTCTTAAGATCAAGGAGGGGAGCTTGAAATCATTAGCTTACCAATCAAGTGACCAAGGATAATCGATTGTAGGATCTGAGGTAGGATCCAAAATTTGCATGCGAGCCAAAATTTTGGAGGGTGGTTGTAGCCGCTACAACAGAAAACTAAAGAGTAGAGAATTTCTCATCACACCTTATGTTTAGAGAAATTAATAATGCTTGAACAGTTGATCATTTATCATAAATTTTATACTCTCTAAATTTATTATTTATTTCAATTTTTATCATTATTTAAAAATGTTAGTAAAAATAATCTGTAATATTATTAAAAATATTTAAAACCATTTATTTTTGGTTTTACTATAATTTTTATTATTTTAATATTTTAATGATTAATAATTTTATTGAAATATTAAAAATAAAATATATAATTATTTAAAATATTAATAAACTAATTTACTTGTAGTTTTTATTATATTTTTTATTGTTTAAATAATTAGTGATGCTCAAAAAAAAAAAATCTAAAAATTAGCCTTTGCGAGGGGGAAACCTCCTTTACATTACATAAATCAACAATTCTTAGATGATACAAATGACAAGACCTCCTTTATATATATAGGAGTCTAAGGGATCATAATATAATCAAAGCCTACATAACAATAATATTGTAAGGGCACAACAATAACAATAGTGAGCTTCTATGGGGCACAATAATAACAATATGGAGACTACAAGGGCACAAAAATACAATAAGGGGGTTGTACTAATAACAATAAGGGGCTACACTAGTAATATAGGGACCTAACATTTCCATCTCCTTCAAAAAAGTGTTGTCCTCAATGCTTGAGTAGTTATGGTTGCTTCTATATGAAATTTTCATCCTCCCATGTGGAATCTTCAGTGGATAAGCTCTTCCACTTGATGAGATACTCTGAAGTTGATCAATTTCATCACTATCGGTTTCTTGTTTCCCTGGCTGCTTAAGGTTCCAATATGATTTTTCCATCCTCATTAAGTTTCAGCAATATTGTTTGAACTATGAGCTTGTCACATATAACCTTCTTTAAGCATGAAACATGGAGAACTGGGTGCACTCAGGAAGATGCAAGAAGCTCCAATTTGTATGTCATAATACCAATATTTTGCAACACCTTGTAAGTATCATTGTACTTTGGTGATAATTTATTATTAGTCTTAGCTTGCTTGAGGTAAATTTGTTTGTATGGTTCTATCCGTAAAAATACCCAGTCACCCACATCAAAACATATTTCATTGTGATGTTGATCTGTGTGATGTTTCATTCGATTTTGCACCAAAGTGAGGTTATCCTTTAAGAGTTGGAGAACTTTTTGTTGATGCTTGATGTGATATTCCACTACTTGAACCTTAGAATGATTGTCCAAGACTTTTTGGATATCTGTAGAAATATGTGATTTTGTTGTTTGAACCTCTAGTGAACATAATCGTGCAATTACACCCTGGTGTTCTTTCTTTATAATATTTTTCATGCCATTAGATCTAATTATGTTTCCTAGTTTCCCTGTGATACCCCTTAATTCAACTTCCTTTCCTTCCCAAAAAAAAATTCAAGAAAATTTATTGAAAATTAAAAGCTATCATACACAAAGATTGTAACCATTCGATTCTTGGTACAACATCAACACCACCCATTGGTATGGAAAGTATTATACTATTAAATACATATTATCCCATGGATAGCTTGATATTATGGCACTTTCCAGAGAAATTTATGGTTCCTAAATTTGCAACCATCACTTGAAACTCTGGTGCTAGATATAGGAAGAAATTTAATTCCTTGGCTATCTTACAATGAATAAAATTATTGGTACCAACCGAATCAATCAAAAATATTACCTTTTTCTTCCTTATATGTCCTTCTATATTGAGATTTTGAGGAGTGGTAATTCTTGTCAATGCATTACAAGATATGGTCGGATTCATTTATTCTTTCTATGGGGTTGGTTCCTAGTGTATATCCTCTTCTTTTGACATTGCTTATTCATTTTCTTCCTCATCTTCCCAATCTATGTAAATTAATTTCTTCTCAGCACACTTATGACCTTTTGTGTATTTTCTATCACAACTATAACAAAGCCCTTTTGCTTTTTTCTTCCAATTGTTGTTGTGTCAACCTTGTAGGTGATGGAAGGCTAGGAGCAAGAACACTTCCATATTTATAGTTGTGAGTGGTAGGATTTCTTGTTGCCATACTTTTTCTTTCAATTTTTCTTTCCAACCTGAATGCATTCTCTAATAAATGAAGTTTCAAAATATGCACCTCATGTTATATTTTATCCTTTAAAGTCCCTATGAAGACATCAAATCTATGTTCCTCTATAATATCATTTACCCTTATATTCAATTTTTGGAAGTCCTCAATGTGCTCCACCATTGACCCCTTTTGTTAGAGATTTATCAATTGGCTAAAGAAGATGTTTCTCTTTGTATCCTTATAATGTGTTAACATTTCCTCCATAATAATTGAACAAGCAACAATTTGTTTATGAGAGCAAATCCATTGATACCATACAAACTAATTGGGTTCTAAATATAGAGTTTCAATGTGTACCTTTCGTGTGTTTTGCACATTATGGAGATCAAAATATTGATCCATCTGTAGTATCCATGTTACGAGATCCTTTCCATCAAACTTCCTCATATCAATTTTTGGAATATTTTGGGTCTTTAATCCAACATTAGAGTCTATGAAATCATGATTAACATTTCTTTTGTTCTCATCATGAGTTTCCTCTACTACCTTTTCAGCATTAGGAAGCATTTCCAGTAGAAATGTTGTCAAGTCTTTCTTCAAATATTTCATGTTGTCTTTCAATTTTGCTTCTATACCATCGATCTTAGCTTCTGTTACTTTTTGTGAGAGTGAAATTTGTTTCACTTGGTCTCGGAATTTCAATATATCATGTTGCATTTCTTCCTCTTTTGCATGTGTCATAGTAGAGATTTTGGGTTGCTTACTAAGTGTTTCCATTTTATTTCTCTGGGGCATCAATTAATCATAATTATGCTTCATCGTTCCCTTTGAATCACTTCAAACTATTTTTTCAAACAAAAATCATGCCAATTTTAAAAACTACACACCTTTTTTTTCACTTTGTAGGATCTCGATATTGAATCTATTGTAAATCCGTAATTTTGGATCTCCAAGGTCTAAAATTTCATTCTATGGTATCCCTCTGAATCCTCTTTCCAATCCCACAAGTCTGAACAATATTGGATAATCCAAGAAAGAGTTATGGCCAATCTCCCACGATGACCTGATTATAGACTTGTTCAGTAGAGCAAACTTGTACAAAGTACCATGTGTCGTTGTTTCGACCTTCGGCCCTGAAACTAATACCCAAAAAACTAAAATCCATCCTATTTCTTTCATTTTTTACTAAATTTGAATCCAATACTTAGAGATAAAGTTATGACAATTTTCCCAAGGTCACGTGTTTGAGATGGAATTCGGGAGCCTGCAAAAACCGTAACACACTTGGATCATATCTTTGAACATATAGCGAACCAAGATCTGCAAGTTTTACATAAATTTCATCAGGATTTCAGCTCCTTTTGATAAAAATTTTGTCTTAGGAACCTTTGTAGAAAAAATTCTATAGAAAAAATTCCACGATGGTCTATTTGAAGCAGCAAAACCCTAGAAGCAAAGCTCTGATACAAAATGTTATGCAACCAACTCACAAAATAGAAGAAGAGATAGATCAACAAATTCAAAATTAGCCTCGTCGAGGGGTAAACCTCCTTTACATTACACAAATAAACAATTCTTAGATGATACAAATGACAAGACCTACTTTCTATATATAGGATTCTAAGGGGTCATAATATAATTAGAGCCTACATAACAATAATATTGTAAGGAAACAACAAGAACAATAGTGGGATTCTATGGGGCAAAATAATAACAATATAGGGACTACATGGGCACAAAAATACAATAAGGGGGTTGCACTAATAACAATAAGGGGCTACACTAGTAGTATAGGGACCTAACATCAAAGTTTTGTTGCTACTAGGTCTAATTTCTTCTACTGCAAGGTCAAAGTTCTAGGTTGAATTTTTTGTTGGAAGGTTATCATCTGAAGAGGAAGGAAGGATTGACTTGTTGATTAAAGGAATTTTGTTTCTAGGTCAAAGAGTCTTGGATTATCTCATCTTGTCTTGTGAAACTACTGAAGGAAGAGTTGTTGACTTGTTTTCCCATGTATAGCGTTTCTTCCCTGGTTGTCCACCTACATATGGCATCCCCAATATTCATGTTTTTTATTTTATAATTTCTTGATGAAAAAAGATAAAATAATAACATAAGAAAGTTAATAATAACACAAGAACATTTCAATATATCGAAGGTCAGAGATTTCATAACTCCTCTATAATTTCAATTGGAGAAAGATCTAATACGAGTTTCCAATGTTGTTGGCACTTGGTCATGTAACTCAATGAACCAAGGATGTAGAGAAATAGCACAAGGAGATAGGCCCCTGATAGGATCCTAAAGAGATTAGCACCTAAGTGTTATTTCGTTTGTCACATCACCCGGTGCTATGGTGGAAAAACAATAACAGGAAAAGCAAAAGGGGCTAAAGGTTGATATCAGAATCTCGTGATTTCGTAATATCCTTCCTTAATAAAGTTACAAAATTTGTGGCTCAAAAATTGTATCACATAGGTGTATAAGGATGAATGAGTCGACATCTAAGTAAAAGTGCATAGTAAGTTTGGTGTCATAAGAGTAATGGTGACTGGAAAGATCACTGGGTCAAGGCAACAAGGACCATGGTTGTGCGGGATTATTTAAAGGATTATGTTATGAGTTAAGACAAACCATCCTTGATATTCCTTATGTGCTATGATAAATTAAATGAAGAATAGAGCCTTGGGGACTAGAGGTCTGATCACAGTTCATAGAAGCCATGCTGAAGTTAATTTCAAGCTCCATGAGAAATTAATAAGCATGGAAGAACTTCTTGAGAGTACAGATTGACAGAGATTTAATTCTCAGCATGAAGAATCACATAGTGACCCATTCTTTGAATTGATTATGCTGCAGCCATAGTTCATGAGTTAATGAAGCCCATTCTTTGATTTAATGTTGCAGCAGTAGAATTCAAGCAATGAGTTACAACAACAAGATGGAGAAGCCATGCAGAGGTACACTTTTATAGTGTGAATGGCAGAGTGATGGATGATAGAGACTACATTGTTCACTATATTTTAGTGAAACAAAATCGAGGATTGCATTTGAGAAATGTGGGGGAGGCAACATTGTTACCAGTGAGTTGTGTGCATGGGGGCTTCACTCAATGAACCTCTAACGTATTATGTGTGTTCATGGAATATTAAACAATACCCTTAGTTTGACTATATAATGGAAAATGCCTCTAAAAATCACAGTATTTAACCCCCTACCAATACAATGCACCTTCCTAATTCAAAAAACCCATACTTTAACTAGATATTGTAGGTATCCATTTTTTCATTAACATTTTTTATACCCCTTTATATTTTTTCATTAACTTTGAACTCCATTTTTTATGATTGCCAACATAAATATCCTTTACCCCCTTATATATCTCCCAATATATTATGTCATTTTTTCCTCAATATATATCCCCTAATATGAAACCACTTGGTATGGTATTCATCCCCCAGTGAAGCCCATTTGGTTGTGTGGAGAGCTTTGTGGGTGTGTGTGCATTGTTAAGGAGAGGCCAAGTCCACCAGTGCTGTAGAGAGAGGCTGAGAATGCCTATGTAGAGGAAAGACACCCCGAGAGAACCTATTTTGTTGTGTGAGAGACCGAGAGATGGAATAGAAGGGGGTGAGTGTTGAATGTATGTTGTTGAGATAAGAAGGTCGATAATAGTATGATGTTGTGGTGTGGACAAAGTTTTGAGAGACTATCGAGTAGTACAGTGTGTTGTGACAAAGTAAGAAAAGGACAGAGTGCAGTTTGGGATGAGTAGAGGAAAGGTTGTTGAGGAGAACAAAGCTGATATCAAGCAAAGTAGTTGCTATCTACAGAGAACATTAGTTCCTTATTGAGTGTGGGTTGGAGCCTGCATATAGGAAGTCGTTGCTTCCATCTCTAGTGGGTATCTTAAGAAATCTTGGGTTGGTTCCTTTTGCAATTTAGTGCTTGCATAAATCCAAGGAGCTGCAAGTTGGTGCTTGCAACAAATCTGTGAATTTGGTGATTCACATGGTGCTTTTGGTAAGTTGATCAGATGTCTACAAAAGAAGGGATTTGGTGCTCCGCTAGTGGGTTCTAGAAAAAAATCAAATGGATTTAGTTCTTCCTATGAGTGGTGGTTCACAAACATATTCATGTAATAAAGTAGGTGCTCTTATTTTTACATCAATAACAAAAACAAGCTTTGGTGGTTTTTCTCCTAGAAGGGTTTCCACATTAAACCTTTGTCTCATATTTGTGTTTCTCATTATGTGTATGCTTGTGTTGATTCATATGGCTACTATTATGGTTTTTTAATGGTTTCTCTCATTTCGTGGATGCCAAGTTTGAATGAGTAAAGAAAAATTTGCATAAAATTTAAAATTAGCCTTAATATTGATTCACCCCCACCCCCTCAGTATTAACATTAGTTCCAACACACTCACTATTACCCTTTTCAGGTTCTTGATTTCATCTTCAAGCTTCATCTTATCTGTCGACTACATAAGGTTTAGTTCTAGTTAGGGTATATTAAAAAAGGGCTTGTAACTAGCCATGGTTTCCGATGTTTTCTTATATGTTTATCTTTGGTTTATTAGAAATTTCGGGAAGGAAGATCAATCACCATAATAGTAATGTTTATTTTATATCAAATTTTTCTGCCTTTATTAACTCAAGCTTTTGTATTCTATTATATAAATTACAGTCGAAGCCTATGGCCATAAATGATATTATTCTTCTTCATTTTGGGAAAAACAAATTGTATATTTATTTATTTGAGCTATTTCCTAATAATATAACCACGGTTAGGGATTTTATTCCCTTGATGGCTTTGTTTTCCTTTATGTTCTCCATGCATGTGTGTAATGAAAAGTTCTTATGTTCTTGCATGTGAATTTCATTGAAATATTGGCATTTATGGCACTATTAATTTTATTTTACCTTCCTATAACCACTCATGCATACAGGGTTATTTTTACTACAAATGATGTATTATTGTGACAGTAAATTTATATGAGGTATGTAATTATTATTTAGTTTTAAATACTCAGCTAGGCCAGAAGCCTGGTGGACTCCTATCATGGGGGGCCAACTAAGGTTTTCTTTAGGCCCTACTATTCTCTTGTATGTGACTTGTCCAAGACTGCATGTCTCTTAGCTATCTAACTAGGTTCCCTAATTTGTCTTGGGCCTGCAACAAACTAACCTAGGCATAAAAGTTTCTACTTCAAATCTATTGTATTACTTATTATCCTATAATAATTTTCTTTTACTGATATCTATATATATAGATATATATGCTCTGCAGTTGAAAAGAATACACTTTTCAATACAAGTGAATTGTCATTATTTAATGCAGATTGTGTGCATATTTCCATTTCCCTTACCAACTAGGTATTTATTTTGCCTTAGTCAAATATCTATGGTTTTCTGTTCATAACCACATATATAGTGGATACCACGGTTTGTCCCTAGCTAAGGTCTCTTTCCCAAACCTATACATCATAGTAACATTAAATATTACCTATTAGAACCCTTAAGTTAAATTATTTGTCCATGAACACACATCTTTCATACAACATAAAATCCCAAATACATATGTGTATATATGCAAATATTTATTCACAAAAATGTTGGTAACAGTTATCCATTCACTTACTTGAATGCATCTAGGGAAAACACAAATAATCATACTGAAAAATCATACTTATTTCTCTCATAGCTATTGTTATCACCAAAATAAGAGTTTATATTGTTCCTAATCATGGTCTTAGATAAGTGTCAAGTCATTTTATGTTTTCATGGGTAGGTGATAGGTTAGGAGTCTCAAAAGTCTCATTTTGTTTTCAAATAAAGTTTAACAACCTTATTCTATGTCTCGAAAGTCTCACATTATGTTTAGAAACTCATATCTTAAACCATTTTGAAAATTTTTTGGAATTATCCCTGAAACCATGTTTTCGTAGCGCAGACAGTGTAAAATGTATGTTTTGTGCTACAAAAACACTTCTCTTTTCGTAGCACTTTTCCTTGTGTGCTACGAAAGCGCAGACTCGTAGACAGTCTTTTCAAAACATCAATCCGTTAAAATTCCGTTAAATTTTCATTATTAGGTGTCAGCTAGGAGTTAGTTCTTAAGCATGCGTCCATCCAAAATTCATCATTTCAAATTTAGGGGTCATCATGATAGGTAATTTCAAATTCGAAAAGGTTGGCTAGTTTCTTATTACAGTTTTCATGCAAACCCTCAAACAGATCATTTTTCGAATGGTAAGCTTATGGTAATTTCTTACCAAGGTTTCTCTCATCCATAATTCAAGTGAGACTGACCACCATAAGCAAGCGAGGCTGTAAACAGAATTTCAAGCGAGACTGGTTTGTTACAGGAATTCAGAGGCAAAGATGATAGAAGAAAGGAAAAGTCACAGGTCTGGTCATTGTTTAAGAGCAAATCTTGAAAGCACCGAGGTCTTAGCCAGAGATAACTCAGTTGTGAAAGCCTTCAAGAAAGCAGGATGTTGGAATTTTTGTAAAAAATTGTAGGGAGGACATACTCAAGTGACAAAGGAGTTTGCACTACATTTCACTAGCTCAAACACAAAGGTTGGAATCCTAAACTTGAAAATTTCTCCAGAGATCATAGCTTTGGTGATAAATATTCCTAGGGGACAAGATGTATGGTTCAAAAACTTCAAATTCGACGTGGAACCATGTAAAGTGTTTCTAAAGCCAGAGTTTGCAAAAACAGACTTAACCAAGGCAATTCCAAGGAACTACATCAAAGACATCTATGCCAACTTGCTCTTCAACATTCAATGTTATTTTACCTGTGAAAGTAGATATCAAAAAGTTTATTCATATCATTTTAAACTCCTGTTGCATTTTACTGGTATGATTTCTTTAGATTTGCCTTACTTTTGGTATCGAAGTATAGCTAAGATGGCAGATAAAATGCAAATGAAATCTCAAGGATATGAAACTTCCCTTTTTCATCATAGTCTAATTAAACTGATAGTTTTACATGAATTCAAAAGGATCAATAGAGAATGGTCTTCATTTTTGTTTTTATGTGATTTTGGAGTGGAAAATCAAGATACGAGCATTAGCCCTGTCATGCGGAAAGAGTTAATCTTGTGGACAAAACCAACCTCCCTAGAAGCCTAAGACTTTCTAGTGACAAACAAGACAATTAAGACCAATCCTTCTCTAAACATGCATTATCATACGAGAAACCAAGTGTTGATAGACCTTTCATCACCAATACCTGAAGGTGACAAAAACAGAGTTTTCTCCACTCAAACAGAAAAGACCAGTTACGAAGAAATGGAACAAAGGTTAAGAGCAGCTAATAATGAAATTGCTAGACTAAGGATGAGAGCAAGAAGGCATGCTGCTGAGAAGACATATTTCAAAAGGATAAAGGCTCTTTGGGAAGTTGAAAAAGTTTCCAAACCAGAAATAGTCAACAGTGAAACTCAGTACTTTACTTGGAATATTCTTGCAATCAAAGAAGCCAGATTTGTGAGGAGGATGAATGCTCAGTTGAGAGCTACTAACAGGAGATTGAAAAGACAGATTGAAGACCTAGAAATACAGTTAACAAAATCTGAAGAAAGGCTACAGCAATAATGAAACAGGCTGATGAAAAAGGGCAGTAAAGGATATACCTTAAAATAGTTTTGGTATTAAAAAGAAGGTCATCTGTGAAGAAGAACATCTTATAAGGTTAAGTTGTTTTGATTTTTGGTGGTCATATCAGTCTTTATGAAATTTTGAAAATTCCCAAATTGCATATTTTTGAAAACAGTGTTGAAAAAAGAGCATACACAACAGTTTCATAGTGTGCTACAAAACTGCTGAAGGTGACCTTTTAGCACTTTATAGATGTATTCCGAAGGTAAGGTATGATAAATTCCAAGTTTTGATGTTGCTGATAGACATATGAGGATCATAGATGAAGTTTCAGATGGCAGTGATGCAGAAAGAATGGTTCAAAGAAGTACTTCATAAGTGATATAAAGGTTGCGCTACGAAAACTGACTATCTTCGTAGCACAGTCATGTTTCATCCTCTTTTCCATCTATTCGAGGTTCCCTTTTTTTCTCAGGTGGAGAAATGAAGTCTTAATGGATTACTAATACATGCCACATATATTAAACAATCATCAACACCAGCAAAACTACTCGAAGATAAGCATAAAGGATTAAGGGCTTAAAAGGAGGAACTTTGTCTCCTTGTTTTTAGGACAGTTAGGTCATGAATCAACAGGGTTTGCAACAATAATGGAGACATCATAAAGCTCGATGAAATGGATTAGAAACTAATTAAAGAATGTATTTAAGTCATGGATAAGGTTGTTGAAGCATGTTTTAGTAGCTTTACTCCTATTTGTATTAGGACTCTTAAAGATAGTTAGCTGTTAGTTTGTAATTAAGAAGTTTGTTTTATGAATAGATAGGTGTCAATGTTAGGAATTCGAATTCTCCTAAGGAGAGGTCATAGAATCCAAAGTTGTAAAAACTCTATATAAAGCATGAGAATTGAATTCCTCAGGGTTGGTAATTTTTAGCAAAAGAAAGTTGTGTTATTGTAAGAAACTGTGGTTTTTCAAACCTAATATAGAGATTAGTTTTACTACTCAATATTCACAAGGAGTTTATATGTTTGATGTTTTTATGACCTTTTCTCAATTACTTATTTGCAGTGGTATGAGCTTGTGATACTTAGAATTCATTGGAAAATGCTCTAACTACCTTCACATGCTTGTAAACTGTGTTGATTCAGTGTGTTACTATTTTACTTATAAACCTAAACTCTAAGTGCCTTGACTTCCATGTTTTGCTGATCATGATGTTTTGTTGAAGACTATCTTGACTTCATAGCCCAATAGATGTTTGGTAATCTTTGATTCAACCAGTTATACATTTTTCTCCATTTTTATTCCTAGAGTTAGCCATCTAATCATTAATCAAAAATCTTAAACCTATTGAGAGAGCCCTCTCAGGTTGAGGAGGCTAAGCCTTGACCAAAAGATTGGTTTGAAAGAATTACTCAGAGTCTACTTGATCAGCAGCCTATCAGGGTCGGATTTTGTGATAACAGCTATGAACTACTGAAATAATATATTCATCATAGATTTTTTTTCAAAATAATCATATACTTATCTAAATAATTCTTGAAAATAGATTAAATCCTATCACTTTCCTCCCAACTGTGAACTACACTTCTCAGTAATTCCCCTTGAGCTCCAACTCCTTCTCATTAGAAGAATAAATCAGAATTTATTTCTCAGTTCAAACCTCCTTAACCCTTAGCAACATCCTGCTAATTTATGGGCTTAGGTCCTGTATTTCTCTCCCACTATCTCTTTCTTTTTATCTTACTGCCTTGACCTCCCACATTCATTTCTAAATCAACTTATACCCATGACATTTATCTCCAATCATGCATTCTCTTGGTGTTATGCTTAGCCAACAGTTCCTACTATGTGGTCAAAATGAGGAATTTTCTTCTTTTTGTTCCTACCCCTTCTTGGGCATAATTGATTCCAACTATTTTCCTAGAAGTTAGGAGTCTAATCTCTCTCATGATAGCCTTCAACATTTATGAGAGATTCTTCAGCGTAAATCACATAAAATTTCATTTGTCGACGCGTTTCGAACCAACTAGTGTGGTTCATCGTCAGGACAAGTTGAAGAAACAGATCCAGCTTAACATGTTAAATAGTCAGAGCAGAGTCTCCAACGGCTAAATTTGATTAACAGCTAATTTTTTATTTTAGGACCAA
>APFE031359035.1:48615-87548 GCA_000404065.3 Pinus taeda
GTCACGAAAAGAATATAACACAACCCAACATTCAATATTGGATCAGTGAAAATCAAGACAATAGAAGAGGCAGCAACGTCATTTCTAGTCAATGGACACGAATTGAAAATCTACAAGAAGTTTGTGAATAAAGAAGATTTCCTCAAGAAAATCTCAACAAAAGAAGACTTGGAAGTTTTGGAAAAGCACAGTAATGTGCCTTCCTTACTTCCAAAATAAAAAATAAAAAAGTCAAAAATAACAAAGAGGTTTGGTTGTGAAAATCCAAATTTCTGTCACAGTACAAACCTAAATTCATATTGGAAAACTAATTTACTTGGCTAATATGAATTCTAAAAAAGTGTTTTTAATTTATTTCATTGTTTCGGATTTTTCAAACTTTATGTTGCCAATAAGATAAGATATTCTATTTTCTGCAAAAATAAATTCTCCAATTTAAAGTCTTGAGGACAAGTCTCAGAATAAGCAAGGGGGAGGAAAACAAGTGCATTTTTTTTTGCCTTGTTAAACTCAATAAGCTTAGCAACTCAATAGGGAAGCAACTCAAAATGCAAGATATTTTCATTTCAAAGCTATATGTGATCACTTCAATCAACAGTTTTAGAAGGGACCTAAGCATTAGGAAAGTTTACATCACAAAGGGATGTGAATATGAGACAAACCTACTTCACAAAGGGACCTGAAGCTCAACATAAAAATCTGTCATAAGGGACTGGTATAATGAAGAACAACCAACCAAGGAAAGCTATGAAAAATAATTTCATCTCAAATCAACTAAAGGAGCTATTGGGAAGTCACTTCTTTTCAAGCATCAACTAAGGAAAGTAATGGAAATATTGTAAGTTAAAAAAAAATTAATTCTTTTTTATTTTGAAACAAATTCTTGTAATTATGAGACTAATTGAGACCTTCGTGCATAAGAGTGTAAACCCTTCATTCCCTGCACATGCATAAACATGTTTTTGTACCATCCATTCAAATCAAAACTATTGGCCTACAATGAAAATTCAACATGATTAAAAAGGGACAAATCTTTCCTACAAAATGTCAATATTTTTATGCAAAAAGTCACATCAAAAGCATGGGTTAGTATCACCAAAAAAAAAAATTATGGGTTTTGAAATGGTCATTTTCAAGACATTTGAAGGATAAATCATCAAAAAAAACATACAGGGAATGTAATTGATGATTATCTTGCATCATGAAGAAAAAAATTGTACTTGTGCAATAAAAAAACTTACAAGTAAAAAAAATCAAGAGAAAAGTACAGGGAGACAAGAAAACTCATTTCAAAATGACCATGAGATACTCACTATAATCGTCAAAGAAGACAAGAGGAATGTAATCCTGATGATGGATCATAAGTTTTTTTCAAATGATATGAATAAAACTTATTCTCTACAATCGACATGTGCAAACCATAGAAAAATTATGGTATCCTCTACATGCAACAAGGTAAGAGGGAAATCAACAAACGATATGAAATAAAATAAGTCGAAATTCAAAAAAAGAACTAAAGGGTGATAAGGAGAAAGTCGTATTGTTGAGGCATGGTGAAACTATTCAATAAGCTAAAGTGTAGCTAGGGGAATGACATTCAAATTTTAAGACACAGATAGTGTGAAACGTTCAAACATTCAGTATGCTCAGTATTGAACGAATTCGAAGGCTCGAGCATCAAATGCTCAAGACAGGAAACAAAGGCTGAGAAGTGAAGAAGAAAGCTCAGATCTATGGCTAAGAGGCAAGGTAAGAAACGTAATATCAGAGAATCAAAAATCAGTTTTATAACTAGTCAAAGAAGAAACCGTTTAAAGAAGTTAGCCATGTAAATTTCTAGGGTGTACGAAGACTGCAGTGTTGAGGAGATCTCCAAGAATTCCGTGAATTGCGTTGAGATTTCATTGAATAGAACTCCGTAATAGTATTTTGAAGTTTTCAAATTGAAAATCTCGTTAATCGTGTTAAGTTTATCAGATTTTGAGTTGTGTGAGGAGTAAGATAGCAGGTCAGTTAGTTGGGTCTAAATTGGTTGACAGTGTAAACCCCAAATCTAAGACTCCAGTTGCATGGTTGCAGTGTAGACCCCAAATCTAAGACTCCAGTTGCATGGTTGGAAGTGTAGACCCCCAAAACTAATCTTGAGTGCATGATGGTGTTAAAATAGAGCTCCAAAGTGGCATTTCAAAAACTGAGTTGTAATTTCCAGATAAGGATGTAATAAGTAAACAAAATCCATGATTCCCAAGAAGACTATAGATTGCATGAAAAATTTTCCAGAAGTCGATTTTTGAGGATTCAAAATGCAGAGTCTTATTCTTATGGGTATACAAGAGTGATCAAATCTTCCATATCAGTCCATAAATTCGACATTTCAGTTCAGTATCTCTCCTTGTTTTTGTGGGTATACAGCAGTGGTCCAAATCAACATTCAAGTTCAGAATTTTTTTTGGGTATATAGAAGGGAATCAATTGAAAATCCTAATAAACAACTCATCTGTGTTATTTAAAAAAAAAAAAAAATGTTTTTCTTTAAATGATCATCTATAAGAAACATTTTTCTTCTTTGATATTCACACCACAAAATACAATTTCTCTATTATTTAGACATCGATTGCAAGCAAAATTCTCCTCTTAACAGAGTCATTATTTTTCCATGAGATGATTCATTGTTGAAGGATATTTGACATGGTACAGAGAAAAAAAGGAATAGAAATAGAGCCACCAAAACTCCCAAATGGAATGCGGAATCGAGCCCAAAGGATTCCAAATTGAGAAACGGAATAGAGAGACTATAGAGAAACTTTATCAAGCAGGGTTATTATATTTTCTCATGCAATTTGATGGTTACAATGCTAAAGTGTTAGATATGTTTGTATCCGATTATGATAATGAAAAAACAAATGTAGGAGATATTATCATCCCAATAACACATGAGTATTTTGCTCATGCTACACACTTATCAATGATAGGAGAAAAATACCATTAGGGAAAACACTTCAAGGAAAAGGGATGGAATTATTTTATGAAAAAACCAAGGAAGGGTGCATTTGACAAATCAAAAGGAATTCCAAGGGAATGGTTTAAAGAGTCATGGGGTCAGTTGGTCCTCATCATTCATAAGTATTTTACTTGTGATGGGAGGTATAGCATAGTGCATATATACCATATCAAGCTTTTCCAGTACATAAAAGGTGATAATAAACTAAATATCCCTTATTTATTTTCCAAGAGTTTATTAAAAATGATTGAAGGGGTGAGAAGAAAAATAGAAAACAAAGAGGTCATTTATTACCATCAAGGGTTAATTAAGATCCTTATTGAGTATCAATTGAAAAACAGAGGAGATACATGGGAAAACTTCTTGGATAAGAATAACTTTGTGGAGTTTCAGAAGGGACAAGAGTCAGTTGGAAATGAGGAAGCCCTTGAACAATTGCATCTTTCTAGAGATATTATGAAATCACTATTATACCCAAGAACTGGATCCAAGAAGTGAGAAGGCATAAACATTGAGTGAGAGAGAGATATTTCATATATTTCCCAAGGAATTCAAGGGAAACTATGATAGAGGAGCCTTATAAGGAAGACCAGGACATTGATGTAGAAATTCTGGAAGAATTGCCTCTTAGTACACCTCAGCAATCACATCACAAAATTATTGAAAATCTAGAGAGGGAAGCATAAGAAAAACTTAGGGAACTGGAAAAAGATTCTTGGTGTGAAGATTCTTGGATTGAGGGATCATCATCCTACTCATCATATGCAAAGAAGATAAAAGGGGTTTCTAAAGAGGTTCATGGTGAACCATCGGAGAGTCACAAAGAATAAAATGCAAGGAATATCAAAGGGGTTTTTGAAGAGGTTCATGATGAAGAAAATGACAAGAAGATGAAGGAATTAAACACAAAGCTCCAAGTAACTAAAATCATGGAGAGACATATCATAAAGTAAAATGAAATGTACAAGGAGAAAAACAACAAGGTTGTTAAAGAGAAAAAGAGGTTGAAGAATAAAATGAAGAAATTGGAAACAGAAAACATCCTCATTTCAAAAAAAGTATACAGGTGGCTAAAAGAGAAGAAACATTGGTAATACAAATATGAGAAGCTGAAGGTAAAAATTGAAATATAAAAAGGAGAAGGAAAAGGGCAAGAAGGTATTGATATACTTCTACAAGAAACTCAGATAGAGGATTCTACATCATGAGGCACATCCACAAGAAAAACAACAGGGAGATTAGCATGCAGAGGCAGGAAATCCAAAAGACAAAGACAAGCATGAGGACATGTTTGCGGATCAACGAGGGGGAGATGTTAACCCTTAGGTTTGACCCTTTTTTACCATACATATTCCACCTTTTTACCATCCCTTACCACCATATCATGATAATATTTGTCATATTTTTTCCTCTTTTTGAACATTAAGGTAAAATAATTATGTCTTTTAATTTTTAGAATTTTTAGTAAAAATTAAGCATTACAAAATATTTTTTGCAGAAACAGAATTTCTCGTAATGGCTCCATTGAAATCGTATGTGAAGGACACCTGGGAACAAATATAAGGTAGATTCGAGAAGTATAGGATCAAGTATGGACAAAATCGTATTGTCACACTCCAAATGAGTCAGAACAGGCCCAATCAAAGCTGGTCAAACTTGACGAGTCACTCAGAAAATCCCCTGATTTAAGAGTAGTTTTGTGATTTTGTGGAATCTTCCCATATTTTGTGCAACAAAGGAGTGCGTTCAAACCTATTAGGTGGAACATGACTCTTGTTGGTTGTTACATCCATTGTAGTTGATTTTGTTACATTCTTAGCCAATTTAAGCATGGCTAATAAGCAACTATGGACATATTATTATCATTGTGATTGTTACCTTTCTGAATATAATTGAAGACTTGCTTCATATTTTTTGTGGATCATTTCTGTGAAAGGTGAATTTTTGTAGTTGATTGTTTTAGAGTGCATCGGGCAAAGGTGAAGAGGCCCCAAACTGAGATAAGTACACTATGTTTTTAATTAATGTGCATAATTGTGAATAAGTTAGCATTTTAGTTTTGTGTATAATCTCTTGTGAATATTTTTTGTACAAAATTATTAGCATGTCATGACCATATATATTTTGGAATTGATCTCCTTTCAGTGACTAGTTTTAATAAGGAAGGACAACCCAGGTCTCCAAGTTGGAGCCTCTTCCTTGTGAACTAAGAATTGGACCAGAATCTATATTTATGCATTCATCCTTTCTTACTTTCTTTAATCAGTTGCTTTCTTAAATCAGGTGTTATTTTTTATGGTGTATTTGATTTTGTTGAAAAAGAAATCAAAAGGAAGGACAATCGGGATCTTTAAGACAAGAGCCTCTTCGTAGTTGATTGTTGGGCGCAGGATCCCCCAAGGGAAGTTTTGGGGCTTAGAGCCCAAATTTTGGTAAGAAGTTGTAACTCTAAGGTAAAGACTCCGCATTTTGTGGGCACGGAGAGAGTAGCTCGTAGATGAGTCATAGGGTTGTATGCCCTCAATTTTGTAATCTAAGGTCGGCTATAGAGATCTACCCATGGTTCGCGGACCATGGGACTGTATAAATAGAGCTAGGCTCTAAGTTGTAAATCAAGCAATTGATGATCATAGAATAGAAGAATTGAGTCGTATCTAAAGTGTAAGGTCGATTCTTTGGGTCGTAGAGTAGGAGAAGGCTCTGCAGCTAAGTGCGCAGATGCCTAGTAGTCCGCAGCTGAGTCCGCGGACCCCTGCAGTTGAGTGTGCAAGGCAGGTCGAGTCTGTAACAATTGGAAGCATTAATAAAGAGAAGTTTCGTATCATTCCTATGTATTTATTTCCTGTTTTCTGCATTGAATGTATTGGGTATGAATTACATTTCTACTATTTATATGATGCGTGAACATATATGATTGTGTTAATTAAGTGAATGCAAGATAAAGTATCTGTTTACGCAAAGTTAACTAACATATTAAGAAGATAAGTAAGATCTGTGGTATAGTTTGGGGAAATAGCGTAGATTGTTGCCATACTAGTGCGAAAGCACCTCAGCCCCTGGCTAGGGCTGCGCGAAGGCGATTATAATAGATCGCGAAGGTCTCATAGGTCAATGCAGTGCACAAAGTGACCTGCACGAAGGTAGGCACGGTTGGACTAAATTGACACCTCAAACATCTCAAGGGTGCGGAAACTTGGTTCTAGTATCCCCCCATACTGCTTCGGGTGAGTCTTCAGTCTGCGCTCTGCGGGATGATGTTGAAAGGGCAAGTAGTGTAGGGATTTGTTTGGCTAAATAACTTTGAACCTGAGTCAGGCCCCATCAAGCCAACAAATGGTTTCGTTTTCGAGACCGGAATCTGCATAAGAGATGTCTGATGTCATATCATTGGAATCCAACTAAGAAGGAAATTGAAGGCTGGTTGGATAGAAGAATTCATAAGTTAGTGGCACAGGAGAATAGGAACCCACAACTAACAAAATAAGAGTGGTTAGATTGCTACTTTTACACAGAGATCCATGAAATCTTCTTCATGTCTTTCCCTATTGGGTTGTACGAGTGGATCGCGAAGCTAAAATATAGATAAGGAAGGTGGAAACTCGACAGTCCTATTGTGTGGACCCCAGAGTTAGTGCACAGGTTGGAAGCATCGAAGGATAAGATCATGTGCGTCATTGATCATTGGCTCGATCAGATTATAGGAGGATTCATTACTGAGTTCGTGGTTGACACCTCAGTTAGCTACAGCGAGGCAGAGCGACGCTTTCTCAAAGGACCGCAAGGTAAGTACGTAAAGTCTTTGAATACTTGGATTAAAATGCTATTGTACGAAAAGAGGGTTATGTAATTACCTTGATGTTTGGGCTACGCGAAGTGGAAAAACTTACAGGAACAAAGGAAATAAGGGACCAGAAAATAGCCCCTTGATTTCACCTCCACGAGGGGATGAGGAAGAGCTCATGAAGTTCTCACCATGAAGTGCGATCTATATGATTAGGCAAAGAATTCTGCAAATACCACCCCCACCCACACTACCACCAGCTTCGCTGCCATCACCTCCATCTTCACCCGTACCACCTCCTCCACCACTGTTATTCAATATGGCAAGCACGATAAAGTTGCATGTGTTCAAGGGAGTGGGAAATGAGGATCCAGACCAATTTTGGTTCATTGTAAGAGCTGTATGGGAAGCACAAGAAGTTACAGTTGAAAATATAAAGAAAGCGATATTGGTTGGCGCCCTACAGGACCACGTGCTAACCTGGTATATTAAGCACTCCAATGATAATCCAAATGCGAGAATCACAGATATTCAAGCAGCGCTAAACAAAGAATTTAGTAGGCCAAAGTCTGAAGCACAGTCGATCATTGGATTCAAAGAAATCACGATGCTACCAAGTGAGACTACTTGGGAGCTAGATCAGAGACTGAAATGCATGATTTGGAAAGCTAATATGAATCTAGCGAATGGGCAACATCGTGAGTGGTTTGTAGCATCGCTAACACCACATTTAAGGAGCACACTATCGCAGTAGAAGTTAACGACTCAGGCAGAGGCCTTAGAAATTGTGATGAGGCTACATGAGACCCTGATGCAGGATCCTAACTTGAGAGTTCAGAAGATCCACGTGTAGCTAAAGAATTTATGCCTGGAGATGCAGATTCTGAAATAAGACAGGACAGCTCGACCAGAAGTGTGTGAAGAGGTGTGGTGCGTAAAATGCAAAGGTCAAGGTCATGACAAGGACCACTCCCCGGTTTTCCCAAATTACCTCGCAGGAGGAGGACTGATGTTGTTAAGGCCGAAAGCGCAAGCAGGACCTAGTGCAGTGCCTACTTTGTGGTGCGCAACTTGTTAAATCAGTGGAAAACATGCTATCGACAATTGCCATTTGTTACAGAAGTATACAGAAAATTCGCAGCAATTTTTCTGTAACTTCTTTAGGTTTTTGGGACATGATGAGTGCACCTGTAGAAGCTATGAGTTGATGATGGATAGAACTCCCACCTACAGAGTTCAGGCCAAATCACAGCCCCTAGACCAGAATGCAGGAGTGGCGCGAACAGGATTTCAAGAGCGCGGACAAGGTCGAGGCGGAGGAGGACCTGGAAGAGGTCACGGACAGTTGATATGCTACAATTGCGGAGGGTCAGGACATTATGCCCGCGATTGTACAAACCCAACACGACCGTCATGTTTGTATTGCAGCTTATTTGATCATGAGACCGAAGATTGTCCTACGCTGATAACTAGGATACAAAGGAGTGCTACCGCCTCCCTCGACTCAGAACCTGTAGATGTAAGGTCTGAGCCATGCAAGGAAGATACAAATGCAAACATTGTGCTCCAAATTCGAATCGCAATGGGAGATGACAAAGGAAATCAACCAGAAGATAGAACCTAGGTTTGCAAAGCTCCGGCGAAAGAAGTGGAGTTTGATTTGGAGCACGCTCAGGAAACCTTCATGGAAGCTAAGAAGAGCTTCGCGGAGGCCTCCACTTCAGGAAGCAAAGATAGACAGAGTCAGAGATGGACCCATCCATACTCACAACATTCTTGAAAACATGTATGAAGTTACTGCGTGACAGTGAAGCTGTAAAAGGATTGCAGGAACTCATTAACATATGCTCTGGGACCGCGCCAGGAGAACCACGCGTGGTCAGGAAGATTGGAAAGAATAAGATAAGGACGGGAAGAGAAATGAGGTTAACCGTTCAAATTAGAGAATATGAAATGGACCAAGTAATTCTGGATTTAGGATCGAATGTGAATGTTCTACCGAAGCAGACATGGGAGCGAATGGGGAGACCTACGCTACAATAGTCCCCTATTCAACTGTGAATGGTGAACCAACAAAAAATAATACCCATGGGGTGATTGCAGGGCATAACCATGGACATTGAGGGAGGGAGCACGCTAGCAGACTTTGAAGTGATAGAGATTGTTGATGACAGTAATCCCCACCCCACGCTCTTAGGAATTGATTGGGCCACTGACATGAATGGGGTGATTAATCTGAAGAAGTGCAAGTTGATTTTTTAGAAGAAGTCACTACGCATAGTTATACCCTTGGATCTTGCTGAAGGATCGCGCTATACAGAACCGGTGCGTGACTATGAAAGTGATGATGATTTGGACTGCATCTATAAGATAACAACGCAAAACCAGGACTGAGAGAATCCCACCACGAATAGTGGATTGCATGGGAGTTCAAAAGCTCCTGTACTTCAGATTTAGATGACGAGATGGAGTGATGGCAGAATCGGTTACATGAGGTAACTAAGCTTAATTGTAATATGATGACAAGGTCATTGTGTTGTGTATCGACAGAAGTAAGAGACCTACCTACTTATGATGGCCTAAGTGAGGTAGACACCTTCTTCAATAAATTTGAAAGGGAGGTGCCAGAAAAGCAACGCTTCCAGGCCTTGTATTAGGTACTGCATGCTACGCCATCGAGGTGGTGGAGTACGCACAAAGGGAGCTTTGATGACTGGCACGAATGTAGAAGAATGATGTGCACACAAATTGGGAAGCCTAGGGTGTGATCGACAGACAAGTAAAATGGACAGAATGATCTTCACGTGCATCTAGCCAAGTGGGCGCAAGAATATGGAAAACAACCTACACGGATGCATATGAGCTCTACACTGAGAGGTATGGTCAATAAGCATGTGTTGGGGGGGAAAAATGTGCAAATGGCTCTCTATGTTGGAAAGACAGTATGTAGGAAGAACAATCACGCAGAAGGTTCTCCATGCAGAAGCGTTCAACAAGGTATGTAATGCGTTAAACAAAGTATGTAATGTGCAGCGAAGTGATTGGGACCTGCGCGTACCTGCGGTATTATGGGCTTATAGGACAACATGCAAGAAACTGATGGGACAGACACCTTTTAGGCTTGTCTACAGAGTAGAGGTCGTAATGCCTATGGAGTGTATCATGCCTAGTCTACGCATAGTGGAGCTCACAGGTATGACGGATCATGAAACCCTGGAGGAGAGGCTCACACAGTTGGAGGAGCTCAAAGAAGAACGGTTTTTGGCTCAATTCCACCAGCAGGTGCAAAAGCAGCACAAAAAGGCCTGACACGATTGACATATTAAGTTGCACACCTTCAAGGTGAATGATTTGGTGTTTCTATATGATAATAAGTTTGATAAATTCCCAAGGAAGCTCAGAATGCATTGGATGGGACCGTATGTTATTAAGGAGATCACAGATGGTGGTGCGTGTAGTTGGTAAAGTTAAATGGATAACTCTTCCCAGGAAAAGTCAATGGTAGTCGTTTGAAGCTATACACAGGTGGCCTGACCATCTGACTAGCCACAGGAAGCACAGTCTTAGTGCTCCAGGAAGCTGAAAGGAGGCGCGAGACTATAAACTACTCTGCCTGAGAGGTGCACGATGTCAGGACTGTGCTTAGTAGTGAGGTGTCACACGGCCTGCGACAGTGCGAGGGTAGTTGCGCTGCTGCGTGGGTTGGCTGGAAATTGACCATTACATTCACATTCACAATGTGATGTTTTGTTTGAGACCAAATGGAGCGGGCGACAGGAATTTAAGGTGGACTTTATGGGCTAGATTTGGGAAAATATGCCACCAAAGGAGCATTAATGGACCGAAAATGGGGGAACGGTCGAATTCGAATTAAAAAGGTGCTATAAATTGCAAAGGGATGCCTAGTAAACAACACTTGGCCATTTGAGAATTGATTTGTTACGCGCCCAGAGATTCATGAACCTAGATTTGTTTGATCTTTTGAAGTCGAATTCGTTGTTTGAGCACTTACCCGAGCCGTTGAGAGAATTGTGGAATAGCAATATGCCAGTGCCTGAGGAAGCCATCGATACCGGAGCAATGACTGCTGAGGAGGCCACGCAGGCCATAACGGTAGGAGAAGCCCAAGAAAGTGGCAGAATAGTTGCAAAAATTCCTAAATCACCATGCACGCCGAGACCCAAGAAAGACAAGTAGCATATGGTACCAATGCGTGTGTCCCCTGGAAACCCGTTGAGAACTAAAATTACCATGGAAGAAAAGGGCAAGGCAATCAATTTGGAAGTCGATGAGGAGGAGGAAGACTTTGAAGAAATCCTGGTAGAGGAGGAGGATGAAGAAATGGAGATAGAAACCCAGGTGTGGACCCTCTGACCAGGCTACCCGTGTATGTTCCTTCGCGGAAGGGAAAATCAAGGGTGCCCAAGGACCTAGATGAGAGAAAAGTCTCTCTGCAAACTCCGCTACTCCCCAACGACATCATTTTCGACGAAGCACACTTGGGCTGAGTGCCAGTATTAAAATTTGAAGACTGGGATATCGCAGACCACGAGAAATTCCCACTCTTGGCAATCACACAGCTAATGCGCAAGAAGAAAAACACACTGGCAGGAGTCATAGAGTTGGAGCCGCGCAAGTGGTTGCGAGGAGTAGAGAAAGCAGGATTGTTAAACTTGCTCTGGGTGCGGCATTACCATCGTGCCCCAGTAACTATTTTTGTCATTAGGCAGCTGCTCTGCCTAGTGCATGATGGGTGTTTGTGGCTAGAGGAGCCCATCCCCATCACGGATCATTAGATTCACAAAATTACCTGCTCCCTTGCAAAGGGGAGGATTCAGTGAATATCTCAAAGGGTAAAAGTGATGATTTGGCCATCGCCAAGGCCATGAAGAAGAAATTCAAGCTGAAGAAGAACAAGAGAGAGTACGCGATTTCCAACATCAACAACATTGCAGTCAATGTCGTGACGCAGATATTGGTCAGGAAAGTTATGCGAAAGTGCCACGTGGATGACGTGCCCGCTCCGGTGGTTGCACTTGTCATGTAATGTGCAGAAGGGGTCTAGTTTAACTGGGCAGAATACTTGTTCAGAGAGTTCCTAGAGAACTTTCGTGAGGCACAGGAATAGGGGAAGACTTTCCACTATGTATGGCTTCTGATATCCATAGTGCTAGTGGCTTGGGAATTGCCCGAGGACAGCTAGTTCCCAACAATTGCGCAGGATTTTCCAGAGGCAGTGAAGTATGCTTTGTTGTGGGCAACTAAAGATGAGCAGAGGATCAGAGACAGCAAAATATTATTGGTGTTCATGGAGATGAACATCAGAATGGGGATTAACCGCAAGCCACAGTTATTGCCCATGGTTTATAACAGTCTGTAGAGCTTCACGGAGTTCAAGAAGGACTTCCACCATGTTTATATCAGGGCACGAAAGGACCCCGCAAAGACATGGCATGAGCTACCTTATCTACCGACGGATGATGTCATATTCATTGTGCTTGAGTCATGGCCACTAGAGTGGCGCGCTTTAGCCAGCTCCGCGGTGGAAGTAGATAAGTCTGTTGCACAGAGGAAAAAGAAGGAGGAAAAACTACAGATGGCGCAGTTGGCAGAGAAGAGAAGGAACGAAGCAGCAACAACCAAGGTGTAGGAGGCGCACAACACTGTGAAGGCAGTGGAAGAGCAGCAGAAGGCAACAGAGAAGGAGCGCAAAGGCTAGAAGTCACCTTCACCTGAAGAGGAAACAGATCCAGAGGAAGGTGGTGCGGACCTGCAAACAGTGTCCACATAGTTGAAACGACAGCACCCAAGAGAGCAGGTGGGGCCGCAGAAGAAGTCGAAGGCCTCAAAGACTTCTTTTAACCCAATCACCCTCACTGAGGGGGATCTACATGACATTGGGGAGACGATGAGGGACATCACCGTGGAGGAACACTAGAAGGTGTTGGGAGCCCTCCAAGAGTAGATATAGGAGTTGCAGGTGCGCACTCCACAGGCTGGTACTATATCAACCAGCCTCGCACTAAACACGGCAGCCACTGAGGAAATGTTGCGCACCTGCATGACCAACACCATAGTGTTGCCAGACGGATCACTAGTTACAGAAAATGAGGCTGACAAGCCTATGGTCAGTGCGCTGAAGGGAGTTAGGATAAATATGGCTACACTCCCTCGAGAGATGCTTTATGTTTTGTAGGATGGAGTTACTGCAGAACTACGAGCTAGCGAGGGTTGCGTGCTCTATGTCATGAGCGAGCACCGCATCAACATCGAACAGTTGAGCCTGCAGTGCGAAAAGGCAGTGGCGCAGAACCAACAGATTGTGCAGGTGGTCGACGAATCCTGCCAGATGGTCCCAGAGTTGGCCATCCAAGCAGAGGAACCAGCGAAGGTGCGCATCCGAAAACTAGCAGCAGGGGTGCGTGAGGCTAAGGAAGAGATGGCCAAGGTTTAGCTGGAGTTGAACCTTCAAATAGTTGAGCTACAATTGAAGGCATAGCCTTCAATGCCGAAGGAGGTTAAGGAACAACGCACCAGTGTAATCATAGCAGCCATAGCAGAAGTCAACAGCGCAGTGAAAGACTGCACCAAGCTATTTGAAGAGTCGTTCGAGGTTCTCACCACTCTGCAGGAGGACCCGAACATACAGCACTTAGAAACAAAGGTGCGCGAGCTACAATAGAAATATGATGAGATAAAAGGGACCGCGCAGATGTTTGCCCTTACACAGAGGCTCGCACGAATGCAGTAGGCGAAAGCGCTCAAGGAGCAGGTGGATGTTGCTCGACATAAGGAAGTCATTTTTAAGGCGCACGTACAACCATGGATTGATGAGGCATTCGTCATTATAGCCTCTATTGAAGTAAAGCACGCACAGATGCAGGGCACACAGGAACAAGTTCAAGGAAGCAGTTCAACTACAGCAGTTTCTGAATAGTGCATCCAGGAAGTACAGGAGGCAGCTCCTCAGTGCGTTGTCGGCCTTGTAGCAGTCCACGCAGAGTTAGAAGGTTTGCATGCAAATATCTCCGCACTAACAAAGTGACCCGAGGGCGAGTCACAATGTTTGTGTTGGGAGCCTGTTGAGCATGGGATCCCCCAAGGGAAGTCTTCGGGCTTAGTGCCCAGATTTTGGTCAGAAGTTGTAACTCCGAGGTAAAGGCTCTGCATTTTGTGGGCACGGAGCATGTAGCTTGTAGATGAGTCATAGGGTTTTCCACCCTCAATTTTGTAATCTAAGGGCGGCTATAGAGATCTACCCATGGTCTGCGAACCATGGGATTGTATAAATAGAGTGAGGCTCTAAGTTGTAAATCAAGCAATTGATGATCATTGAATAGAATAATTGAGTCATATCTGAAGTGTAAGGTTGAGTCTTTGGGTCGTAGAGTAGGAGAAGGTTCTGTAGCTGAGTGCGCATAGGCCTAGTAGTCCACAGCTGAGTGCGCGGACCCCTGCAGCTGAGTGCGTAGGGCAAGTCAAATCTATAATAGTTGGAAGCATTAATAAAGAGAAGTTTCATATCATTCATGTGTATTTATTTCCTATTTTCTGCATTGAATGTATTGGGTATGAATTACATGTCTACTATTTATATGATGTGCGAACATATATGATTGTGTTAATCAAGTGAATGCGAGATAAAGTATCTGTTTGCATGAAGTTAACTAACATCTTAAGAAGATAAGTAAGATCCACAGTATAGTTTGGGGAAATCGCACAGATCGCTTCCATAGTAGCGTGAAAGCACCTCAGCCCCTAGCTAGGGCTGCGGGAAGGCAATTATAACAGATCACGAAGGTCTCATAGGTCAGTGCAGTGTGGGAAGTGACCTGCACAAAGGTAGGCATGGTTGGACTAAATTGACACCTCGGACATCTCAAGGGTGTGGACACTTGGTTCCAACATCTCCCCATACTGCTTCAGGTGAGACTTCAATCCATGCTACGTGGGCTAATGTCGAAAGGGCTAGTAGTGTAGGGATTTGTTTGGCTAAATAACTGCGAACCTGGGTTAGGCCCCATCAAGCCAACATTGACTATGATTCCAATAAAATCATTATTCGCTTGTTCATGCTTATAGATCAAAATTTCTATGCTTTCTTTATAATCAGTATTTTATATTTGTAATATGCATTTCCATTATTTTCATCTAAACAACTACTTCCTGCACTAGTTAAATCTAAGATCCATATACCTTGGTGTGCTTCTAAGTTTACCAACCCGGATTGATATTAAAACATATGGCCTAATTCAAATCCATAAATTAGACTGGTATCCACCTCACGTTTGGACATCACAAAACCATCATCATATTGGTCTCTATCCCAGCCTTCTAGGGCTTCCAGAGCATTTGTTCCAACCAAGGCTTCCAGGACTAGTAACTCAATCCACAGTTCTCGTCGGGCTTCTAAAGTGTTTGTCTAACCAAGGCTTCTAGGAAGTAACTCAACCCACCAAGGGCTTCAATAACATTTGTCCAACCAAGGCTTCCTAGACTAGTAACCCAACCCAAGTTGTTATAGGGCTTCCAGATCTTTTTTCCAGTCAGGGGTTCCAGGAACTAATAACTCAAACCAAGCTAAGGAAACATGAGAACCAAACAAAAACAAACAATGAAATTAAACCCACAATCACCATGGATATCTAGGAAATGGCAAGGCTAGGCAATCCTCCATGCCAATGATAGATCATGACCAAGAATCCACATGCATATGCCATGCATGCCAAAACTAGTGAAGAAATCTTACATGCAACTCGGTACATGCAAGAAAATATGATGTAGTTGTTGATCCCGATTTCATTTTACACTTTCATGCTCTTCCTTTTCCTTCTTGCTCCAAGAATCCAAGTATTCCACACCCACCAGGATTCCTCCAAGAAAACTCTAAGTCTAAAAGAGTATGAGAGAGAGAGAGAGAGAGAGAGAGAGAGAGAATAATGAGAAAGCTCCAAAACTAAACTGACAAAAAGTTACCAACTGACCCTCATAAGCCTTTTTATGAATGAGGCCTTTATTTTCTTCATTTTCCATTATTTTCCTTCATTTTCCTCCTCACATGTAATCTATGACCTTTCATTTTCCTTTTCTCATAATTTCCATTATTTTCATAAATAAATGTGTGAAAAAAATCATTTTTCCTTTCCAAAGCCTTAGCCATTGCCTTTGCCAATTTCCTTAGCCATAACCAATCACAAGTGATCTCCGTCACTAGGATTTTGCCCAACATTCAGCTTGGAATAAGTGTCCCATCATCTATGGTTATTATTTTTACTTTATTTATTTTTATTACATGTAATTTTCACCAGGGTTATTACATACATGAACCACGCATTTCCCTCACTGCGACAACTTTGTGATGGCTTACGACAAGTGCGACACCAACGATACACTTTGCGATGACCGTGGTGACACTTGTGCGATAGTGCTTAAAAATTTGGGAATGAGTGCAAAAGATGTTCACATGGGTCGATAAACTCATTCGCATAAAGATAACCCCTTGAAACTACCAAAACAATCTTATACACATTATGCGACAACTAACATGCAAAAAGATGACATTTTTCCTTTCTTGCAAAAGGGACCAAAACACTTAAATAGAACATGTGGAATGGACTTCAATGTTTGTGATGACAATATACAAGACCAAGGTAAGCTCTGAAATTTGGTGTAGGCCAAAAATTTTTAGGGTGTTTTAGGAGCGACAACACATGGAAACACACTGGTGGGATTCCAACTTCTCTGTATCGGTCAACTTATTTTTTTCTTTTTGCAAGGTCTCAGTTCTTTAGGGAGTATTGGTTCATCATGAAAATCACTTTGGATTCCCCACTTACCCTATGAATAAACATGGTCCCCTTTGTGCCTTTCAAAGTTTAACATAACATAAGATTTAGCCATATCACATTGTTTCGAATTGGAAAGGGTAGTGGATTTTGTGAGCTTTAGATTTTCAGAGTATAGTTTTTCATCTCTGGTGTTTCTCTACTACTAGCATGCCCGGATAGTACCCTGGCAGAGTCATATAGGAACACAAACATTGCTCTGATCCCAGTGAGCCCTGACAGTACCCCAGCGGAGTTTCTTGCTTCACCTCTCTACGTAGGAAGTCTTTCTCTTCTTTTGCCTTTATTTATATTTTTAAGAGGACTGTGCATTAGCACTTATTCATTTTATGGGTGGAAAAGGGATCTCGACTTATTGAGAGCAGGAGAGGTTGTTCTTTAAGAGAAACACATAGATACCTCTAATTTAGGTTTCCTCGTTTATATTTTTCCCCTTTTCCTCATCTACTGATTGGATAAGCATGAAAACACGGAAACATAAGAACCAAGTGTGGCATAAGGTTTCCAAAATAGACACAAGGATTATGGTTTGATCAAAACTATCCTTATGGGCAGATCATATTTTCCATCGAAACTTCATCGACCAAAATATGTGACCCAAAACAAAGAAGGAGGATGAAATTTAGCGAAATGTTGTGGTGTCATAAGACTCTTTTCAATTCAACCACATGCAAAGAAGCCAGAAAACACGTTCACACACAATACTTAATTACACAAACGGAAACAAAATGAGAGCAAAAAACAAATAAAATAAACTATGTATATAGGGCAGGGTACAGCCCCATATCATCATTGAAAATAGTTGTTTAAGTCTTATCCATTAACAGGAAGAGAGTCAATCTTCCCGTCTAGTGATTACAGACGAAACATGTGTTGGCCAAGATTTTCATGTATGGTGAATGGTCTGATCCACAGGGATTGAAACTTAGTGTTTTCCTTTGTCCTCATGGTATTTATCCCACTTCAAGACTAAGTCACCCACACTGAATTCATTTTGGGCCTAGTAAACTTCTTGTCAAACCACCTCTTGATACGACTCTGGTGAAGTGAAAAAAAAAATTGTCTTTTTCCTTTCTTCCTGCAGCTTGTGAAGAGTGGTTATCCTACATTAAACCAATAAGCATGGCTTGCCTCGGATTCTTGTGAAAGTTGAAGGGCATGCAAGTAGATGTTTGGGGGTAGGATGGCTTCTTTTTCGTCCACCAGGAAGTAAGGAGAGGTGTTATGAGAATGTTTTTGCATGGCTTGGTTAGCCCATAAAGCATACACTAAAGCAAAGCAGTAGTTCCTTTGTTCAGAGAAAATGGTCGTCTTGATAATGTGGATGAGGTTTTTCTTTTTAGACTGAGCAAGGCCATTTCGCCACAAATAATAGTTAGATCAATGTTTCAATACAATTCCATTTTCCAATGCAAAATCATATAATTTTAATGATGATAAATATGTTGCATTGTCAAAAACAAGCGAAGTCGTATTATAGCTGCAACAACCCCCCAATTTAGTGGTTTTCTCTTTCATAATAAATGGGGACCCTTCACTTAATTTATCTTCATCTCATTTCAAGATTTCTTTTGGTCTTATTTTGTGTTTGCATTAAGTGGTGTTTTCCGCCTTTGACCCTTTTCTCACATGACGACACTTGTGACACTTCACGTGATTATTCATCTCCTCAGAGTGGCGCTTGCTTCATTGGTATCATTTTTCCATATCACTTCACATTTTGTATTTGGTTTGCTCGATAGCATTTCCTACACCTCACCTCAATTGGCTTCGCCTCTCTCATCGCCCTTTGGTTGCCTAATTCTTAACAGTGAATGATCTCAGTGTTTTATTTGACACATGGAATATAGGCACATACCTTTGAAAACTTATTTATCTTTTATCACATCTCGTTGCAAAGAATCCTTCTTTTGATTTTCTTAATGAGTTTTATTCCAAATTTAATTTCACGTAACCTTTCATTAAACTTAAAAACATGTAAAAATATTTTATATTAATGATTTCATGTAAATAGATTAATTGTAACATATTATAATGTATTAGTTGTATTATAATGTATATATGTATATACAATCAAACTCATTTAAAACTAAAGAATCATGTAAATATATTGTATTATAAATATGGTAACAATAAAAGTAATATAACTACATACTACATTTATTGTAATAATATTATAAATATTCTTCTTTAATGTAAAACGTTCTCTTTAATATGTCAGGAAATTAAATAATTACATGTATCCTAACACATTAAAAAGGCTTACATTACTTTGTAAATATATACCTAAATCATTTTTTAAATATATGTACAGAGTTATTGTTATATTAAATCTAATACTCGAATTCACGCCTTCAACCAAAGACATCCTCACGTCGATTTTTGTTGATATAAAACTCATCACTTTGCAATTAGAAGCCCTATTTGTTTAAAGCTTACGGACGCCATTTTTGGACATAAAATTTGGCGAACAATTCAAGACACACTACATTCAATACTTGTCAAACTCTCCAATCAATGTCATCGACCTAACATGCATGTGACTTGGCAACCAATAACAACTATGGCGTTAGAATCTTGGTCCTGCTTACAAGCTTTGCATATAAAAAAAACTCATAAGATCGTTTCTTTATAATATTTTATTATATATTTCATGTAAATGTCATGTATGTTCATTTATTTTAACATGTTTTGTTGTGATTAACTATAATATATATTATATATATATATATATTGATGTGTATTAATTTCTCTCATATACATGCTAAATGATAATTTCTAATAGTATATTTAATATATATTATAGGCATTTAATGTTTTTTTAATAATTTTTGTTTATAATAAAAGAAATGGAAATAAAACTAGAGTTTTGTTATATTGTTTTTTATAATAAAAAAAATACCAGTTAAATGGGATTGAGTTTTGTTATATGTTTTTATAATAAAAAAATACCAGTTAAATGGGATTGGTTTGTAAGATAGATAATTATTTATTTTTCTTTACAAAAAAAATTAGAGTTACCTTGTATTGTATTGAGTGGAGAAGATTATTTTTTTTACTTGTATAAAATTTATAATAAACTCATTATATAATTAATCTCAGATATGTAAATAAGTTCATCTTAATAGTTTTTCTATCACGGTCATTTTATTTATGTTTGTGCTAAATACATTCGTAGATCTACAAATTGCTTTGGGATCTGCAAGTGAACCTTCATCTTTAGATCAAACACAGATCTTCCCCTTCATATTAGAACACTTTAGCTCTTGATTAGGGACGATTCTATCTTGCGCTTAGTCAAGATAGGTTTCCTTTTAGGTTATTTAGCATCATAAAAATAGTTGCATTTGAATATTTTATTCTTTAATTCTCCTTACGTAGGAGCAAGCCTCACAGTGGCTAGACTGAGCCCTTGTTTCAGTCAAACCATAAAGGATCATCTCACCCAAATGATATCATAAAGATGACTCATTTTTCACTTCAGCGTGTTAATCATGATAACCACTACTCATAAACAAACTAAAGGTTTTTCCTTGTGCATATTGTACATACTATTTTTGGCAACTTAGGTTAAATTGACTTTAGGCTAGTCTTAGAATGCGGGTAACTGGAAACCCATTTGAACCAGTCAGGATTTCCATCACAATGGAAAAGAGTCTAATTTGGATTTTGACCGGGAAATTTTTCACGTGTTGAACCAGGACATTTTTAGGTATCAACAAGTCAGAATTTTAAACCTGGAGACGATGTTTTATTTAAGGAAGTTGATGACTTCTTGATCATTCACTTGTTTGAGCAGAATTTCTTCTGCCCACCGTGTAAAGTACTCTGTGGTAGTGAGAATGTAGTGGTGATGCTTTGATGAGTGTGGAAAATTTACACCAATCACATCTAAGCCCCATTGTTGAAATGGTTCTTTCATTGCAATAGGTTGCAATGGGGTGGTTGACCTCTTCCTTCTATTGGTGCACCTCTGACACAAAGGACACTTGTGGGCATAGGCGTAAGAATCTTTGAATAATGTGGGCCAATAGAAACCACCCCACATAACCTTGTGTGCAGTTGTGTTACCCACAAAGTGTCCCCCGGTTGGTCCATCGTGGATATCACGTAGTACTTTCTCTAAATCGTGTGTTTCCAAGCATCTGAGAAAAACTTCGTTATGGTGTTTTCTGGAAAGCACCCTGTGTACCAACCGATAAGATAATTCTTTGATTTTGAGTGCCCTCTTTTGTCGTGTGGATAAGTGAGATGGAAAGGTGTCATGTTCAAGATACTGGCACACATATGTGTACCAAGAGTTTGTGATGGTAGTGGGGAAATCTCGCTCAACATTATACATATCCATTTCATGCTCCCAACTAGACAGATATTCTAGTTTCACATCTACTGCTTCTGCTATTAGATGAGATAGATCGTGGCCCTTAAATATATGAATTGGCTAGAATTATAAGTCAAAATCCTATAAACCCGTCATCCAGTTCGCTCTTCTCTCACACATCTCTTGTTAAACAAACAGTGATCTGACTTTTGGTTGTAGCACAAAGATAATGCAATGGTTCTTTACTAGATATGGTTAGAAGTGCTTCACTGCCTTATAAACTATGTATGTCTTCTTATCAATGGCGAGGTATTTTAGTTCGGGTCCTTGAAGGCTAGCGCTCATGAAAGATATTGGTTGCTAATTATTCTGATCATCCTTTGAAGTAAGAATTGTTGCAAGAGAAGTATCAGAAGTGAAGGTGTAGAGAAGAAAACCTTTGCTAAAATCTAGTCTACACAAAGTGAGTGCTTCTGCAATATCTTTCTTAATATGGGAAAATGTGTCCTTTTCCCTTTTATCCCATTTGTATATCGCATCCTTATTCACCATCTCTTGCATGGGTTTAACAATCTGAGCATAATCAGAGATAGACTTGCGGAGGAAATTGATCTTTACCAGGAAGGATTGCATAACTTTCTTGTTCACTAGGAAGGGAACTTATGTAATGGCTTTGACCCTTTCTAGATCTAATTTAATCCCACTCTTTGCAATAATATGACCCAAGATATTTCCCTCGAACACTGTGAAAATTCTCTTTTTGGGATTAAGGAATATCTCGTATTTGTGACATCGCTCAAAAATTTTCATCAAATGGCGCAAGTGGTCAGATATCTTTCCTGAAAACACCGTGACATCATCAAGATAGACCAATGCACTCTACTTGATGATTCCATAGAATGTAATGTCCATGGTGCGTTGAAATGTCGCACCAACATTGATTAGCCGAAATGGCATTCTTCTAAATGTGAACGTGCCCCACTTGGTGCGGAATGTAGTTTTGAGTTTGTTAGACTTTGATATCAAAACCTGGGCTTAACCTCAATATCCATCTAATAATGGAAACATATCTGACCCCGATAATGTCTATAATATCTGCTCCATAGATGGCACATGGTAGTTATCCTTGTCTGAGGCATGATCCGAGTTCTGAAAGTCTACACACAAGCGAATTTCCTTGGACTTCTTCCTTACTGGGACCATATTTGATACCTAAGTAGAATGTCGCACTTTATATATGATCTAAGCATCCAAAAACTTCCTTAACTCCTTTTAAATCAAAGGCTCAAGTGTTGGGTGTACCTTTCATAGTTTTTGTTGGAAAGGTTTAGCCCCTTATTTTATTGGAATAACATGTTGTATTATTTGTGTGTCATAAGTTTTGAGATCGTCATATGTCCATGTGAAAACTTCTCAATACTACTGGAATAAGATAATTCAAGCTTGTCGCTCATGTGGTGTACAGCAAGTGCTGAGGTTCAAAATTTTCAGATCTTTCTCTGTTCCAAGATTTATTTGCTCATGCGACAATGTTGAACTATGGATTTTTTTGTCAACCGACCCTCAGAAGCGATTATGTAGGTCATACAGATTCTTAAGTGATACCACACCTTTTAGGATGGGGTTTTCCTTGTTTGTGTGGGTTGCATCCTACAACGCTTTCTCGTGCTCATCTTCATCGATAGTTGTGTCCTTGAATACATAAATGTTCACCATAAAGGACAGTATCTATTGGCCATATTAAAAATGTGTATGTTAGTTATATTGTAAGGGATGGGTGGTTTATAAAGAATCTTTATAGAAAAATCATCCCTAAGTGATGATAACCTAGCAGCATCATTTACTAATGCATCCGCAGCTATGCTATGCATTCTAGGAACATAAACATATTGAAAGCTGAGAAATCAAATGCCATACCTCTTATTGATAACCTTTTATATGAGGTGACACACAGTGTATAGTATCACATACCTGTCGTAAGACAATTTCTGAGTCACCTACGACTTTTAGGATTGAAACATTGAGGTCAATGGCTCTTTGCAAACCGAAGATGAGTGCTTCGTATTTTGCGGTGTTATTGATGCACTCAAATTCCAAACGACTAGAGATCATATGTTTCCTTTGTCATAGTTATATTAAAACACAACCAACTCTAGAGCCCTCCTCTGTCTTACAACCATCAATATATAATGTCCAAACATCATATGTACAAGGACTATGTACTACACTAGTACTACTATTATTGCTACTACTAACTATACAAATGTCATTTTCGGTAGTTGGACTAAGAAGGATATCAAACTGTGTTTTAGGTGGAAGTGGTGATGGTTGAGCATGATAGTACCCTAGATCAATTTCAAGAAGAAATTTCCAAAGATAAGATCCGTGAAATCCATTGTCTCATTTTTTCCTTCGAAGGGACTAACTGTGTGCTTCATGTATGACTTTGAGTTCACTCAGATTTGATTTTTCCTACCCTTATAAGGAAGCCAAAAATGTGATCAATCCATAGAAAAATACCCTTGTAGCTTGTGGGACTAGAATCTGCTCAACAATACACTGTATGCTTCTAGAATGTCCACAATTACTATATTTATACATTGGTGAACTTGTTAGTCAAATGATAAGCAAATAAGCACATTTCTGATTTCACCAATCGCATGGAAAAGAATCTTGTCTAGCTAAATGAACTGTGCATCTATATTTTCCCATTTTGCATTGATTTCTTTGCTATATATAAAGGCATTGCGTTTACAGATGCATCGGAATTAACTAAGCAATTGTGCATATTATAATTTAAAAAATTGAATGCTAATAGAAATGGAGGGCAAAGTGTGTTCACGTCTAATGTTAAAGCATTGAGTATATATTCGAGGGAACCAGAGGGCTTACCATACCCCTTCTGTGAAGAAGCACCATTACCTGAGGAAGATTGTTCAAGTGCATGGACAAGCAGTTCCCGCTAGATTTTGATATTTGTCAGTTCAAAGAGTGATATATTCGCACAAGATTTATTCATCTCATCAACTATGTTATAATCCAGTGTAGGATACATTGTCGAAGTGTCTAGCAGAGTCTTTTTATCTGTTATTTCCAAAATGGTGGGCTTACTTTTGTTGTTCGTGGAAGTAATTTCCATTGTATCCACATTGCCAAACTTGTTCTGAGTATTCTGGAATGAGTTAACGGGTGTTGTGATCTTCCTCAGCAAATACTCTTTCAATTTCTCCTTCGTCAACTCTTATGTAGAGGCAGGCCCTTGGCTTCTCAAGTTGTATCAAGCGTTCTACTGTTGATCCAGATTTAAATAGGAATGCAATAGATTACAGATATAACCATAAATATAGAGATGCGATAACCATAAATATAGAGATGCAGTCGAAATAATACTTCATTTCATTACTGTAAAATACTGAAATATGCTTACAAATAGAAATGGAAATAAACCAGCTAGGGCGATGGTAGCTTATCTCTGAGAAGAGATGTGGCGGCTACATGCCTCTGAACTATGTTACAATGAGGCTCAAAGGCGTATTTATTGTTGAGAAACAATGGAAAACCATTCACATCCTAAAACCTAAACCAAGAAGATGAAACGCCAAATTGTGGGCCCCGTTTTGGGTAAGTTGGTACATCAACCTCCCAGGGTCATAACTTTGGCACCTAATCTTCGTTTGACGCGTACAATAGCTCGTTAAAAAGATCTATCTGAGAACTACAACTTTGGGAAGAGAAAAATTGGTCCACGGACCCATCTTACTCTTAGATTTCCCAAAAAACATCGTTTAGGGCCTCAAAACAGCTCCGGAAGTTCAGGACCCGAAAAACTGCTAAAAATAGTAAATTGTGCTACAATTACGGAAACTGAAAAACTGAAAGAGACAATTGTGGGGGTCCAAATGGGATAGGTGGGTGGCCACCAACATCCACCTGGATCAACTATTGAGTGGGGGCCTCACTCAGTGGTTGTTCTTTGGTACTCTTCTTCTCAGTTGTGAAAACAAAACTAAGTGTATTCACTACATGTACGACATTTGCATATTCTTCAATAAAAGCATTCTCTTCCTTCTCTTTTGTCAACTCAGTATGCTCGTTTGAAAGCACTGTAACAATAATTTTACGCAACAAGAGCGTTCACATTGTGGTTCCATTGCAAGCATGTATTTTCTTAATGATACTCTTGATGAAATGAGCGGTATTGATCCATGCCCATACTCTCAACATTCAAGCTTTACGTAGACTTGGCCACCTGGTTTTTTCTATTTCCAGAGTTAGCATCCCTTCTTAGAATGTTGAATCTAGGAGGATTTTTTCTCACGGTGGTCTCTCTTGACCTTTGCTTCAATTATGTCATCTCATTTTACAGACACTTGATGGTGTGGGTCAATCTCTCTAGATCGATTGATTCCTTCTCCTTTGACATGTTTATGGGGGCCTGAGACATTTTACCTATGCCTTTGGAGTCCTTTGTTGGTTCATCATCTATGATTACTCTAATTTTAAGCAAGTCCTTTTCAACTGAAATTGCCTCTTCGAAATTTTCAGCCAAAGTTGACTTCACAATTACTGTCACAAACTGTGTTATGCTTGTTGGTAAGGAAGATGTGTGACAATTGATGGTGATGGATTTGTGAGGTTTTGTGTCTTCCAAAAATCTATTCAAGATATGATTAAACCTTTGATTTAAATCTTTCACTTTCTCTTTCTTCTCCAACTTAAGACTACCCAACTCTCTTAAAAGCATGGCAGGGGTTTTATCATCAACAAATTTCTCAAGAAAAAGTTTCTTAAAACCCCTCCAATTCTAGATTGAGTTTGGACGAAGGCTATGATACCATATAGTTTCTCTTCCATATAAGGTACATGGAAAAGACTACATGCAACATCATCATAACATACCTCAAGCATTTGTAGATGCAGGTAAATGTTGTCTAGGTGGTCCTCTGCCTTCACTAATTTGTTAGGGTCATACTTTGTTAACATCTTCTTTGGGTGCCTTAGAATATTATGTAACACACCTGGAAATGCAAGTGGTCTCTGATTCATCTAGTCCAGATCTTGTTTTGTCATGTCTTTGTAACTATTTTCCCCCTCTTCGTTAGAATTTTATGGGTCTTCTTCTTCTTCATTTCCTAACCCAAGGAGAATATCATATGAGAGTACCACGTTATCATTATCACCGCTGTTGAAATATGGAGGTTTCTCTGGTTTTTCTGTGTTCTCTTCAGAGTTTTTTTACTCTTCAAGGGTGGCGAGAACCAAATATTCAATTGTTGAAAGCATTACCCTAGTGGGGTTGGTTGGGTTTTGGAAAAAATGGAATATTATGTACTTCGGGTACCAGTCCAATAGCTCTCACAAAATTATAGGTAATAGGGAAAATGGCCCGAATATAGTCGTAAGATATCTCACAAGTTTGTATGGTCTCAGGCTAAGAAGGATTACCAACTTTAGGAATATGTGCAGGGGAGGTGCTAATAAGATTAATACCTTGATTGGAGGAAGTAGGATTTGGGTGGGTGAGGTTATAAGCCACAAAAAAATTGGTTTCCCTCCTTCTAGCACCCATCAAAATTCAAGGGGTCTCCACAGCATTTGGTCCCAAAATGACCTCACACCGTTTTGGATAGGAGCCCCATCCAGAATATGACCTGGTTTTCTGTTTCTTAAATATTTTCCTTGGCTCTAATTATTAGAAAGAAAGAGGAATGAAAATGTGCCTTTGAAAATCAAGTGAGTGTGTCTAGTGAGTGTTCAATTGTAAGTGTGTCAAGGTTCTTCTACTGCGGAGGGAGAAAATAAAGTGAGCCTTTAAGAGAGATGTAATAGTACCACCCTAGTAGATACACACGTAACCAAGAAGGATTTGTCTAACATCTAGCGGAATGGTCCACAAAGATGTGATAGTAAATACAACCAATCAATAAGATATATTTATTTAATATACAACAAAATAGTCCACAAGGAAGTGACAACAATAGTAACCATTATTGCACATTCTCAATAGATAAGTACTAAAATAACTAAAATAGTTCAACTACTTTAGCACGGGTGAAAGCAAACATGAATTACAAACATCCAAATAATAGTATTACATATATTCATAATCCATTCATGAAGAACATGCTAGCCATGAGGCTTCTTATATTAAGTAAAAGTTCCAAGACACGTGTTAAAAATGAACACCACTAGCTCTAATAGTGGACCATTGGAGCCCCTCCTTGCTCCCCAAAATAACTAACTTGTCTCTCTAATGATTTGTGGGGGGAGCTAAGGTGAAAAATTCCTTTTCTCATACAATGAGGGTGTATATATAACCAATGAGTGATACTTTACCTTCCTTGTGACTCTTTGACTACCCTCATGACTCTTTGACTTCCTGTGTCTTTTCAACTTTACATGACTCTTCACATTCTGAATGTGTCCCTTGAACTTCCACTTTACAATAAAATTTTAATAAGTAATTACAAAATCCACAATAATGATGTGGCACACAATAAATCATGACATGACATAACATGACACCATTAACATGGATTGCTTAATGACATGGCAATGTCAAGCTACTTCTGTTACTTCTTGCTACATGTCTTAGACTTGAGGATGCTCTTTTATCCACCTCCTTATAGCTATAGGTAAGGAGTCTTCAATGGTATCAAGTTTTGAGTTGTAGTCGCAAACTGGAGTCCCTTTGCTTTCACTTGATTGATAAACTTGCTTAATCAACTACACATGTGTCTTTCGGCGCATTTCCCTTATCCATCTCCTTCTTCATCATCTTTTCATGGTATGATATAGTACCTTCATCTATAATTCACTCATGATGAAATGAAATCAGTCTGATAAAACCCCTAGTCTAAGATGGCACATGTTGATCCACTGATGGAACCAGAACCAGGTTGCAGGCTAGGAGAGAGACTGTATGATTGTGAAATTGCACAACTCATGAGCTTAGTGGTGAAGCTTGAGCCTTGAGATTATGAAATGCACAGTTCAGGCTGGACTGAGGAAGGAAAATGCACAGTCTAGGAGGTTAGTGTGGTAGGCTGAAGGAATGGGCATTGGTTCAGCACATTGTGCAGTTATGGAAGGAAATGGAGGTTGGGTAATTATGCAATTGCACAGTTCAAGAGCTCTGGGGTTGAGCTTGAGCTCAAAGACTACACAATGCATGATTGAGGCCAGGTTGGGGGGATGGATTATTGTGGGGGTCAAGGTCTAAGCTTGAGCACTGGAACTATGTAGTGCACAGTCCTGGGAAGCAGGAACTGTGCATTGTGCAGTGTCATGGGGAAAGGCTATAGCTTGAGGGTTAGGAAATGTGTAATGCCCATTTGGGGAAGGTCGTATGAGGCTAAATTCCTACGAAATTTTTTAAGATTGGCTAAGTGTGGGATAAGTGAAATGATGTGATCAGTGACATGACTTTACTGTGACCACACATTTATAATCCTTGATTACACAAAAACATAGATCATCTATGACACATGAACCACACATTTCCCTTAGTGCGACAACTTTGTGATGCCTTATGACAAGTACAACACCAAAGATACACTTTGCGACGATTGTGACGACACTTGTGCGACATTGCTTAAAACTTTAGTAATGAGTGCGATAGATGTTTACATGGTTATATCAACTCATTCGCACAAATATAACCCCTTGAAACCACCAAAAAAATATTATACACATTATGCGATAGCTAACATGTGAAAATGCAACTTTTTCATTTCTTGCAGAAAGGACCAAAACACCAAAAGAAAGCAGATGGAATGGACTTCAATGTTTGCAACAAAAATATACAAGACCAAGGTAGGCTCCAAAATTTGGTGCAGGAAAAAAATTTGGAGGGTGTTGTAGCAGTGAAAACAGGTATATCACACTTGGTCAAACTCCTCTTAGATGAGCAGATATGACAAGTTGAAGTTGATAGCTGCAATGAGGGAAAAAAACATCAAATTTGTTGTGAAAAGAACCAAATTTTTTAAATTTCGAGCATCTTCATATCAGATCTATGATCTTGTGGTGAAATCTAAGGTAGGTGGTGCATGTACTTGCACAAATAGGTTAAACATCGCACATCTTATAGAAAATCCAAAGGTGACGAATGAATGGAGAAAGATCTACAATGGTCTGAGCATAAACTTGTGCACTAGTTAATGATATGCACACCCCCACATAGCATGACATGGCATCTTTATGATGTTAGTAGGGTGACATGGAAGTATGGTTCACTAACACGTGGCAAGATTAAATGGTGATTTTGGGTATCCAATCAGCACGTTTTTAAATGACACATAGTACCATTCATTGGGTTCCACGTGGCATGTTGAAATGATGTTGACATCACCACATGGTCAACCAATGACCCCCTAAGACCACGTCATATGGCATAGAGGGTCAGCCCCAGGTGACCAAGGGTCTTTGCATCAAAATAAATTCATGATCACATGGAACGGTTTTATGGTAGGCCCCAAGGCCCAACCGATGGTTTGATTGTATATATGTGTAACCCTGTCATGGCATGGTGAACATGGAACTCTTATTGGAATTTGAATAACATAATTTGGTTCATTGGCATTGTTGTTTGAGTTGGTTTTTTCACTGTGTGGTTTGCATGGATTGTTGGATCTATGGCTTTGTGGTTTGTGTTGGTTCGTTGGCTCCATCAGCACTATGATTTGCATTTGTTCATTGGAGTTGTGGTTTGAGGTAGTCTATTTACTCTATTGTTTACATGGTTCATTGGCTCTATGATAGTGTGAGCTCACTGACTCTGTGACTCTATGATTTGTGTTGGTTCATTGGAATTGTAGTCTGAGTTGGTATGTTGGCTATGTTGTTTACATGGTTTGTTGTCTCTCTAGTTGTTTTGGATCACTACTTTGTGACTTTGTGGTTTTCATTGGTTCATTGGCTCTATGGTTCTATGGTTTTCGTTGGTCCATTGAAATTCTATGGTTCAATTCCACATAAGGCTTAATTTTTGTGGCACGCACAAATGGGTTGAAAGTAAAAGTAATTTCAAGCCACATGATGACACAACATGTTGTGTAGCTATATCGGTTGTTGGCACTAGTTTGTATGTAGGAGGTCATGGGTTCGATCCCCAAACAACTCGCCTTATTCATTTTTTAAATAGGGTTATTTGAACTATAGAAATGGTTGTTTTGTATAAATACTAAGATATTTTGTAGAGACCATAAAGGAGCATTCTGTATAACGCACTCAAAAATTTCCATTCTGTCAAATGATTAATTTTTATATATTTTAATATAGTTTTTAGAATAATTTTGAATCCAAGATGAATTATATAAAAGGGGAAATGACAAAAATTCAATTGTGATATTTCCATAGGATATAAAGAGTCACGAAGAGGTATTTTTAATGTTGTAGAGATATATTTTCATTTTGGAGCTTATAAGCATATTTCAGGGTCTATGAGAAGATGTTGTATGTATGACCTAAACGAGATCCAGAAAAGGTGTTATGGTACCAAATTGATGAATAGGTTGTTTTTATGAATAAGTTGATGAAAAAATCACTAGTTTATGAAAAAAGTATGACAACATTACATCTTGATGAAAGGTTATGGGAGCTTGATGAATAAGGTTGTGACAACAATGGTATGATTAGTTTCTAAAGAACTTTTTTTTATGCTTGTGGATCCAATCTGAAATATTATGAAAATGGGTCCACATCATATTGAAGAGGGAGGCAGATTCCTCCACTGATATTTGAGCCTCAATTATGTTGATTCCTACTGCAATACGGTGTTTGAACATTGTCGATATTGGTGCCTCAATTAGGTTGTAACCTATTGCAAGTAAGTGCTTACACATTTTGGGGTTGGTACCTGCAAAATTGTTTTTTTGGGTGGGTCCCTCCAGCAGGTTGGTGCTTGAAAATATATGTAATTAAATTGAAGAAGAAAAAAACAATTGGTGGTTTTTTCCTACAAGGGTTTCCATGTAAAGTTGTTTTTCTCATGTGTTTATGTTATGACTACTACTTGATGCACAACTTTATTCCTTTTTGTGATGTATGTTATTTACTGATGTGTTGTTATATGTTTAGTTATTGATGAAATGTTTTTGAGATGTTGAAATTGTCATTACACTTATTCACCCCCCTCCTCTCAATTTTCTCTTTAGTCTAACAACTGGTATGAAAGCGAGTTCCTTCAAGAATAGGTGTTCACTAAAAGCTTGATCTCAGGGAAGATGGCTTCTATCAAATCATCAGGAAAGCTTCCTTAGTTTGATTGAACCAACTATTCCTTCTGGAAGATCATAATGGAAACCTACCTCATATCTTTAGAAGCTTAAGCTTGGGTACTTGTAGAAAATGATTATTAAGTTCTTGCTTTCACAACCATTGATATAGATGGAAAGGCTCTCTATACATCCAATGTAATAGATAAACATTAAATTTTGAGTGGTTTATCAGATACCAAATTTATCAAATCAATGCATTGAAAGTTAGCCCATGATATACAGAACAAGCTCAAAAATTGTTATGAAGGGGACAATAAAGTGAATGAAGCCAAGCTTTAATCTTACAGGGATAAATTTGTATGTTTGAAAATGGAAGAGGATGAGAATATTGCTTCATATTTTCTATGAGTAAAAAACTTTGTCAACTCTATCATAGGTCTCAGTGAAGAAGTCAAGGATGCATATATCATCTGGAAAATATTGAGATCCCTTCCTTATGGATTCAATCCTAAGGTATCATCCCTTGAAGAGTTATCATATATGGACAAGTTGAACATGGATATGCTTCATGGAATACTCTCAGCATAGGAACTAAGGATAGAAAAGGAAAAGTCAAGAATCAAATAAGTAACATTTAAATCAACCAAAGAAGGAAGAATGCACATGAATCAAGAATACTCTAGTCATGAATCTAATGAAGAACAAACTAAGTTCGTCAAAAATATAAAGAAAGGAACCGAAAAGTTTAAAGGTAAGATTCCTTTCAAATGCTTTGAATGTGGAAGAATAGGACTTTATGATTCTAAATGTCCCTATGAAAAAATGAATGATAATGATGATGAAATGAAATTCAATTCTAAGGATCAAAAGAAAAGATGAAATTCCAAAAATAAAAACTTATTCTCAAAGGAAGAAAGCGATTACGAAAGAAATGAAAGTGACTAATGATGAAATAGGTGAGATATTGTTATTCATTGAAACAAAAGAAAATGAAGCACAAATAGATTATGAAGGAGAACTCATAAGCACATCGAAAGAAATAAAATCTATTATAAATATGGTGGGTCAAATAGAGAAGCAAGTGTAAGACAGAGATCGAGATGAAGATTCCATTTTCTATCTCAAAGACGAACTAGAAAAATCCAAAAGGACAAAGGAGTTTCTGTCAGAATAGTTGAAAAAGGGAGAAGAGAATTGTGAAATTTAGAAGAAGAATTTGTGCTTTTGAAAGAATAATTAGAAAAACTGAATCACAACTTAAAGTTTCTCAAAGAATTTGATTTTTTTAATCACATTCTCTGCATCCAAAGAAATCCTCTCATTAAAAGAGTTATTGGATATCAAGAAATTGTGAGACATCCAAAGATGAAGATCTCGTAAGGTCATGAAATGAAGGAAAACCTAAAATTCAAGTGCCTACATTCATTAAATCCAATAGCAACTCATTTGAATATTCCAATCAGGTGATGAATCATCCTGAACATGTGCATTTCAACATATTAGATGTCTCCCATAAAGGATCCAAGATTCAGCAAGATCCATCCAACTCAAGTAAGAAAAATTAGAATGAAAGTATAAGGCCCCGCATGACAAAAAACCCTCTCAAAGTATCCACAAGCAGCAATGGAACATGAGTCAAAAATAAAAATAAAAAGAATTAAAACACTTCCAAGGAAAAACTTTAGAAGATATGCCTCATCAAGTCAGCCTCGTGCAACCAAGTATCAAAATATGTTTTTTGGCCAATGTTTCTCATGCATGAAATTTGGACAGAGCAAGGGATTTCATACCTATGATGATTATGTCAAGTATAGAGGATTTTATCAATCCCCCAAGAACATATATATGGGAATCAAATTAGAAGATATGAAAGCAAGTCATATGGGATATTCTTGCCAATGTTCATGCCCAATATAGAATATTTCAAGTGCCAAAATGAATGACACATAGCACGTGACTACAATATCAATTTGAGATAGCACAAGGAAGGACTCTTTAGTAACTCGAGAATGAATGCCAAGGAATGTAGAATGAAATAGGAAGAACCAAGGTTAGATCTAACCTCTCATATTTAATCTAATGATGGAGGCTTCTTCAATAATATAGTTAGTTGAAACAAAACTTGAAGAAACAAGTCTATGAAAGCATGGTGAATAGTCAAGGAAGCATTGATTGATAGAATAAATCAAGGAGACTAGGAAAATTATGTTACAAAGGGAGTATGACCATATTACTCATAGCATCAATCAAAAGGAGCAATTGAGCACTCTAAGGAAGTTGAGAAAATTATATTAGAGATCACAAAGTTTGTATCTTAGAAGGAGTGGTTTGTAGATATCAGTCGAGGATTATAGGGTTTTCCTCTAGCCTTTGTCAAAAAAAGATGTATAAAAGTAAGAATAATTTGCAAGAACAGAGGTTATTGACAAGGGGGATATTCGCTTAACATGGAAGCATATTCTCGGGTGGGAATGTTTTTACAAGAATATCAGCTCCACATGAAGATTCATGAACTATAATGTGTCATTTTGTTAGTTTATTGGGGCCTGACCTAGGTTCAGAGTTGATTTAGCCAAACAAATCTCAGTACTACTAGCCCTTTTGGCAATAGTCTGCGGAGCGCATACTGAGGTCTCACCCGAAGTAGTATGGGATGGTGCTAGAACTAGGTTTCCACACCCTGGAGATGTCTGATGAGTTCAAGTGATCTGCGGTTTGACCCTGCGCGCAAGTTGCTACGTGCACTTTCCCTTACCTCGCAGCCTAATATACTGCCTTCGCGCAGCCCTACTGAGGGGTTGAACATCGCGCTCTGTGTTATTACCCAAGACCTCAATGGTATTCCAACACTAGTTAATTAACTTTGCCTACTTGAGTGCTTTAAGTATTCTTAACAATATAAACCATTCATGCAGGTGCGCGCAGTAAATAAACAGTATATTTGCTAATCATATCAAACATGCATTAACCCTAGAACATATACATAGAATTATGATAAAACTTCTCTTTATTAAGTCCTTCCTCGATTACAGACTCAACTCTACCCTGCGCACTTAGCTGCAGGGGTCCACACACTCAGTTGTGGACTACTAGGCCTTTGTACACTCAGTTGCAGCGCCTTCTCCTACTCTACGACCCAAAGACACATTTACACTTGTGACTCAATCACTTAGACTTGGTACTATTCTCCCCTATTATCTATCCTTCTACTTAGAGCCTCACTCTACATATACAATCCCATGGTCTGCAAACCATCGGTAGGTCTATCCAGTTGACATTACATTACAAAAACTAGGGCAGACAACCGTGTGACTCTATCATACTTTCATGCCCCGTGCCTGCAATTCGCAGAGCTTTACAACAAAATTCATTCAACACTTGGGCTTTGAGCCCCAAAACATGCCTTGGGGGGATTCCATGCCCAACATGCCCCCAGTACAACCATCGTGACTCTCCATCGAGTTACTATGTCGATGCGGTGATCTTTGTGCAAAGTCCCTCCAACTGTTCTCGAACTGCGCGGAGGTAAGCAGCACACTGAGCTATTACTTGTTGGATATTCTGCATACGTTGTTCCAAGACCTCTGTGTCTGGAGTGCTTCTTTGCATCAATGTGTGCATCCCCTGTATGTGCGCGAGCTTGCCTTTGATGTATGTCATGATAGTGAAGGCCTCATCGATCCAAGGTTGGATGCGTGCTTTTAGGACTCTTTCCTTGTGTCGTGTCGCATCCTCCTGCTCCTTCAATTCTTTAGCCTACTGCATCCATGCAAGCCTCTGGGTGAGGACCACCGTTTGTGCAATTCCTCGAACATTGTCATGTTGTTGTTGGAGTTCTCTGTCTCTGAGCACTGGATGTTGGGGTCCTCCTACAGAGTTGTGAGGACCTCAAGCAATTCTTCCAACATGCTAGTGTAGTCTTGCACTGCACCTCCTATTTCCTCCAATCCCGCTGTGATAGCACTAGTACGTTGTTCTCTTACTTCCAGGGGAGTGGATTGTTGCGCCTTTAACTGCAGCTCGGCTATCTGAAGATTCAGCTCCAGCTGAACCCTTATCATTTCCTCTCTAGCCTTGCAAACCCCTGCCGCTAACTTGTGGATCTGTGCCTCTGCTGGCATATCTACTAGGATGGCTAGCTCTGAGACGCTTCGGCAAGTATCGTCTATCACTTGCACCAGCTATTGATTTTGTGACACCAATTCATCGCACAGCAAGCTTATTTGTTCCATATTTATCTTCTGCTCACTAAGGACTTGGAGCACGCGGCTCTCCCTAGATCGTAGCTCTGCAGTTATCCCATCCTACAACACATATAATGTCTCGCATGGGAGGGAAATGAGATTAACATTGAGACCTTTCAGCATGCCAACCGAAGGCTTGTCGGCCTCATTTGATGTCACTAGTGCCCCTTCCAGCAGCACTATTATGTACATTATCCGCGTGTGCAACATCTGCTTTGTTGTCATGGATCCGACTGTGAGATTGGTCAAAAGGGTACCAACCTGAGGGAGGTACGCCTGTAATTCCTGCAACTACACTCTAAGGGCCCCCAACACAATCTGGTTCTCCTGTATGAAATCTTGGAGAGCCTCATTTGTGACATCGTGCACCATCTCACCAATGTCATGTAGATCACCCTCAGTTAGGGTGATCGGGTCAATGGACAATTTTGAGGCCTTGACCTTCTTCTGTGACCCTACCCGCTCTACTGGGTGTTGGCACTTCAGCTGTGTGGATGTGGTTCATGGGTTTGGGCTTCCTTCTGTTGTTTCTGCTTCATCTGCCTCCTGCCCCTGCGAAGGCGTTGTTTGGCCCTCACCTGCCTCCACTGCTACTACCTGTGCTGCTGCTACTATGGCCTTTTCCTGCTCATCCGCTTTCTGTGCCGCATCCCATGCTGCCCGCACTTTTGATGCTGCTATTTCCTTCCTGCGTTTTTTGGCCAATTGTGTGATGCGCAGCTTGGCATTGTCTTTCTTCTTTTACGCCATTGACTTCTCGATTTCTGCAATGTTTGGGGGGCGCCATTCTGGCGGCCATGCCTCCAAGACATTGAAAATGGCATTATCGGTGGCTACAAAGAGTAGCTTTGTCCATTGCTTCGTCGAGTCCTTGCGCGCCCTAATATATATGTTATGCATGTTTGCCTTAAATTCTACAAAACTCTACAGACTGTTGTAAATTGTGGGTGACAACCACGGCTTACAATTGATCCACATTCAGATGTTCATCTCCATGAGCACCTTGAAGATCTTGCTATCACGTATCATGTTGGCATCCTTCTTGGCCCAGAGTGAAGCGTACTTCGCGACCCCTGGTAAATCTCTGTCAATTATTGGGAATTTACTATCCTCCGTCAGTTCCCTAGCTATGAGCACTATGGATAGCAATAACCATGCATAGTGGAATGTTTTTCCCTATTCCTAGGCTTTGTGGAAATTCTCTAAAAACTCTATGCAAAGGAATTCAGACTAGTTAAACTGGACCCCCTCCGCACACTGCTTAGCCAGTTGGACCACCGGCGCAAGTACCTCGTCTGCCTGACATTTGCGCATAACTTTACCGGTGAGGATTTGGGTTGTTATGTGTACTACTTTGTCCTTGATGTTGGAGATGGCGTAGCCCCTCTTCTTCTTTTCCAGCTTGTACTTCTTCTTCATGGCCTCCGTGATTTCCAAATCACTGCCCTTTCCTTCCAATATGGCCACAGGGCCTTATCCTTTGTATGGAAGCCAGGAGACACGATGAATCAAGTCTGTTGTGATGGGGATGGGCTCCTCCAGCCATAAGCACCCATCATGCACCAGGAAGAGCAGTTGCCTGATGACAAAAATGGTTATTGGGGCACGGTGGAAATGCGACACCCAAAGTAGGTTCAGCAGCCCAGCCTTCTCCACTCCGCATGGTGTTCTGCTTCATGAGGTTTTCGGTCACAAGGTGAGGGAACTTCTCATGGTCAGTGAGGTCCCAATATTCGAATTTCATGGTTGGTACGTGGCCCAAGTGTGTGCCTTCAAGCATAATGCCATCTGGGAGGAGCGGGGTCTGGAGCGATTTCTTGATCTTGTCCAGGTCCTTGGGCACTTTGGTCTTCCCTTTTTGTGGGGGGACATAGGTGGATAGTTTTGTCGCAAAGTGTCTAGGCTGAGTATCCTCTTCTATGAGTTTTCTTCTTCTACGATGGTAAGATCCTGCAAATCTTCTTCTTCTTCATTTGTTTCTATAGTGACAGCTTTCCCTTTCTCCTCCATCAATAGTTTGTTGCGCAACGGGTTCCACGGGCACACACGTACGGGAGCCATTTCTTGTTTGTCCTTCTTGATTCTTGGCATGTGCGGTGATTTCAGGAATTATGCCACAATCCCGGCACCTCCTGGAACATCCCCCATAGTTAGGGCCTGCACGGCCTCCTCCGCGGTTACTTCTGCTATCCCCATACCATCCTTAGTTATTTTCATTGTATATGTGTTGCAATCTGTCACTCACGAATTCACGAGCTTAATCAATGCTCAGCTCACAACACTCAGGGCTCTACTCAATCACTCAATTCGCAAACGACGAACTGTTGTTTGCTAGGCATACCTTTGTATTTTATAGCACTTTTTGAATTCGAATTTGACAGTTCCCCCCAATTTTGGTTCATTAATGCTTTCTTAGCGATAGATTTTCCCAAATATTGCCCATAAATCACGTCTTAAATTTGGCCTCAAGTTGATCATCCCAACATGAATAGTGGCTTCAACGGCCACTTTCTGGCCAACCTGCGCGGCAGTGCAGCCCCCCAGGCGCGGTCACGGACCTTGTGACTCCTTGCTTCTACACATATCTCCTATATCGTGTAGCTCCCGGGCAGATTATAGTCCCGCGCTCTCTTCCAACTACCTGGAGTGCTAAGACTATATTTTCGTCCGCTAGTCAGGTGGTTGCACCACCCATGTAGAGTTCCATCCTACCCTCCATCATGGTTTTTGGAGAATCCCCACCTTTTATTGTTATGGTCAGCATCACGCACTTCACCATTTGCAATGCGCTACCCTGGTTGCTATGGTTAGCAATATGTGGTCCGAGCTAAGGCATCAGACTAATCAATTCACGGTGATAGTTTTCAAACTTGTCAGCATGATCATACACACCTTGCCTTACCATCCTCGTTTTTTCAGCAAGAAAATCTTCCTTGATCTCATCCTCCAGTTTCTTGACTTCCACATCCACCAGCGCACTTTTCTTTCTTAATCGTACCCTTTCTTCTCCAAGTTCTTGGAGTCTAAAGTTTCCCTATTGGATTTCTTCCTCAAGTCCCATGCGTTCTGTTTCTTGCAATTGTCTGATTCCTCCTTTCTGGGCTTCTTAAACCATCATATCTACAGGTGCTGCTATGTGCGGACTAGGCTTTGCATGCTCCATAGGGATTACAGCTTCTACTTCATACCTCAGCTTCGGAAGTGCCCTCGCGGTCAGGGTTTTACACATGGTCGTATAAGCCCATAGAATTACTAGTACGCGCAGGTCCCAGTCAGTTCGCTTCACTTGGTGGGCCACGTTCAGTGCTTCGTGTACATTGTCTGGTAAAAGCATGTTAATGTGTATCACTTTTTCCCTTTTTGTGGCAAAGAAGTTTTATAAAAATAAATGGAGTTGGAATGTTTACTCTTAAATTTAAAAAATCATTAAGAATTAGGTGGTCGTAAAAGAAGACAAAACATGTCAATTTAAATTCAATTTCATGTCATATTTTTTCTAAAATTTAATATATAATTTTTAT